>JBBPQT010000795.1:0-11141 GCA_038092715.1 Boletus smithii | reverse complement strand
TCCTTGAACGACGATCTCGTCTTGCCCTTGTGCGTTCTTCGTAACAGATGCGCCGGTTGCAAATTTCTGGGCCAGGAACTTGGCGGCCTTCTTCAACTCAATGTCTATCACACACGGTGTGCCTATTAGCAAGGCTGTCACTCGTATAGGCACACGCAAGTAACCCACCAAACGCTTCAAGGCCATGGATTGCCGTGACAAACTTGCGTTTGTTTCGCTCGATACGCTTGATCGTGACTGGCGAAGCCTGGTGATATGGGGATCAACCGTTCGGTTAAGAAATGATGAACGCAAGAGCGAACCAGCTTTTTCTTAAGGGCAGCATCCGCCTTAGCCTCTGCCTTTGCTTCTTTCTTTGCGGTATCCTTCTCGAGCTTGGCCTGAGCCGCTAAGCTGAGCGTGCCAAGCTTTGACTGGAGAGCCTCTGATATCCGGTACGATCGTCAAGGGCTTGATTTTGCAATGAAGTAGAGACGACTCACCCTCCGAGTAGTACTTCTCAAACAGCTGGGGATGAGCCGCATGTAACCATTCTTTGCATCTGGTCAAACTCGACCCAAATTCACAATACTCTGGAGGAAACGTGCAAACTATGTCGAGAAAGATATGTTCAGACGGACAATATAAGAAGGGAGACATCATACTATCGCAATAGAGGACCTGCACAGGCTGGATAGCTTGGGGTTCTTGCTGGTCAGTCGAAGACATTGATCAGATCGCAACCACGTGATTACTCCGACTGTTGCCATTCTAGGACAGTCGTACGTCGGCGGTTGCAATCTGGCGAAGCTTGTCTACAAGGGTACAATTGTGGCCGCGGATGCTCGCAAAACTGCAACTGCCGTCTGCCGACGAAGTTCGGCCGTGTCCATTCACAAGCAGCTCCGACCCCAGCGCGACTCGGTTACATGCTCATAATGCATTGAGTAATTTTGCTACACTTTTGTCAGCATCGACCATTAGGTTTTGGTAGTATGTAGTATCAACCATACTTATGAAGCCTGGCCAACTCGGACTGTTCTGACGTTTCTTTACACCGAATACAAGTGGTGAGCGGAAAATCATCATGGCAGGTGTCATACCCAGGGGCTGCCATTAAATCTGCAAAGACAGTTTGTAACGTTATCTGAATCGCTTGCGTCTCATTGGTGGGGAGGGCCGCTTAGTGCCAACGTTATCCTTTCCGGAAAATGGTTTGTAGATGCGGAGTATAAATATGTCGCGTCCTCAGGCTACTCATCGAAGAGAACACGACTCATGCGCAAGACTCTTTTCATCGTCGCTCCAGGCATAGCAATGGCGCAGACATTACAAATGCCATATGCCGTTCCAACCTTTGCTTCGCTCTCCATAAACACTTGGCCTGGTTATTCTGACTGGGCTTCGTTGAACAGCTCAGTCGGCGGACGCCTTCAGGCCCTCAGGCCGTGGGCAGCTGTTTGCTACACTTCTGATCCCCTCTATAATGCGGAGGAATGTCAATCGGTGCTTTCGGGATACAAAAACGATACGCAGGCATGTTTTAACATACATTGTGTATACGCATACTGACTCCAGGTACGTTAGCGCTCAGCGGTTGCTGCCGCGCTTCTGTGGCCGAACTGGGAGTCGTGTAGTTTCAGCCAAGGCTGCCCTCTGGACTATACCAACCCTCAACCTATTAGCAACGCAACGTGTTATCAAGGATCAACACCACCGTACAGCTTCTCGATCCTAGATGCTCAAGACGCGAGCACTGTCGTCCAGTGGGCAACCGCTCATAACCTGAAACTTACCGTAAAAAATACAGGTTTATTGATTTTTTTCCCGCCTGATATGGGCTTTATTCACTAAAGTGAGCTAGGTCATGACTTTCAAGGGCGTTCTGCTGCTCCATCCACTCTTCAGGTGAACACGCACTTGCTGGATAATCTCAGCTACGTGCCAGAGTTCATTCCCCAGGGGTCGGATGCTGCCCCTGTTCCCGCCCTGACTATGGGCGCGGGCGCGCAAATCTACAACAGTAAGTACTTCAACAAAAAAGTTTTACGTCGCAGTGTCAAAATCGCGTGTGGTATAGTTTATGATTATGCTGCGGCCGAAAACTTTACTCCTGTCATTGGAACTTGTCTGACCGTTGGAGCTGGTGAGTAAACCCCTAAGCCTCTCAGGTTTTCCATTCACTCATGAACTCAGCTGGGGGTTACCTTCAAGGAGGTGGACATGGCCTGTAAGCAAGACTTCACCATTTCATGCGATACAATTACCTGACAGTCCGGCTCCGGTATAGGTTGTCACCTGCGTATGGACTCGCTGTAAGATACCACTTTGGTCTATGGATCCAGTCAAATTGACTTTTCTGGAAACAGGTAGACAATACTCTCGAGTTCGAGGTAAATTTGCTTGCCCTGCATGTTCCATTTGGTTAAACAATGTGAACGGTAGGTTGTCACTGCGGATGGGCAGATCAGAGTGGCCAACGAAGCTCAGAATTCTGACTTGTTCTGGGCTCTCCGTGGAGGAGGAGCAGGTAGTTGGGGTATTGTCAGTGCGTACCAGTCCACATCGTTCCAACTCTGTTGTACCGATTGTTGTAGCATCCGCCACTATTCGGGTATACCCTCAGGTTGCGATCGGAGCTTCCCTCCTTACCATCCTACCCAGCGCCTCCCAAAATCTGACTACTCTTGGTATTGAATTTATCGCCTTAGCGGCGAAATATCAGAACTCGTGGATCAACACGGGTATTGTGACCAGTTTCGTTCTGTTCCTGGACCAATACTTGCTTGTATGTCTTACTGTTCGTTCGTTCGTCCACCTACTAATCACTCTACATCACCAGTCTCTTTATTGGCCTACTACCTCCGCTAATCTGTCTGACCTCTACCAGTTCTTCGAAGAGCTGAAAAGTCTTTCGGCAAACTACACGGTGACCTCGAACACAACGTCAGCGTCAATGTTCCCCACAGTCAGCGCCACCATCGAACAGAACATTGGCCCCTTCTTTGACTCAATCAATCTCTATGGCGCCTCGAACCAACTCACCTCCCGCCTCGTCCCCCAATCATCCCTCGACCCCTCTAACCCCTCGTCAATCACAGCCGTTGCAGAGGCGATCTGGAACGGACTGCAGATTGTCAATGGACCGCTCAAGTCAAATATAAACGGTCTATTCGGTGCTGTTCCAGTTGTAATCTTGGGAGACATGCCCGCCGCGACGTCCAAGTCGGTGAATACGACCGGCGCGAACCCGGGGCTGTATGCAGCCGCATGGCATGTCCTCTACGCTGCGTGAGTAGTTGCTCCTTTTGCCTGAATCGTGCGACGCTGGCAAGGCAAGACTGATTTGAACTATGCTCATCGCATTGTGTGTAGGCCGTGGACGATGGGGATCAACGCTACGATGAATGCGGAGGTCGTAACGGCTGTTCACGATGCTGTTTCGCCGTTGACCGCTTTGGGGATCAAGAGTAGCTACCAAAATGAAGGGGACCCGTTTGAGGCAGACTGGCAAGAAGGTACTAGAACGACCTCGTGTTTTTTCTTTCCCTTCTCGGATGAGAATCAGTAACGTGCTTACTGCTTGTCAATTTCCAGCCTTCTTCGGGTACAAGTATGCGGAGCTGTCGTCCATCAAGCAAAAATACGATCCCCAAAACTGTGAGTTGATGCTTGGCATGCTTCAAGACATGAACACTAACGAATGGTGGCAGTCTTCACGTCATACAAGGTAAACTTCCCCTGAGCGATGTGTTCTGAAAAGTGCATTCATGATGTCCTCCAGGGTGTCGGTTCTGTGACAAACCTTCCTGCTTACCAATGTTATGCTGAAAAACAGAGCGAACTGATTTAAAAGCGTAGATGAGTCCTAGACGCACACTGACATAACTTAACAGTATGGAATGTTCGTTTCGAGTTTTACTGGGAGGAGGATGCTACCTTGACTATAACTAATCTTAGTATAGTACGGTTTAAACCTTGGAGAAAGCTAAAGGAGCGGAATGGAGGTACTGTCGTCGATATTACTATCTACGTCTGAAAACCTACTTAATAAGAACATCATTCAACATCCATTTGCACTGAATCATCCCCTTCAACGTTAGGTGTCGCGGGTGGCAGCTGCTGTGGCGTATGGTCAGGTGGCGAAGGCGTGCGCTGCGCAGCTCGCTTCCTTGATCGTGCTGAGGGGTTAAAGAAGCTACATTTGAGACAAAGATATTCTGTCCAGATAATAGTCAACAAACAGCGCATCGTAACCATGCTAGGGTACTGACGTGTATCCTCCCATACGTTTTCCTTAACAAGACCGTTGTGAGTAAAACATTTCTGACAGATGAGTGCGTAGCGTGAAGCAGCGACAGTCGCAGATGGCTCGTCATCATCACCTAGGACCGCATCTGCAAGCTTGTCGTACCAGTGTTTACGGACTGCCTGGATAGGTTGGGGAGTTGCTAAATGGGCTAAGGCGTCAGCGTAGCAAGTGACTGATGGACAGCAGCACACACGTGAGAGTTGTAACACCGGACCCGGAACCTGTCCATTAGGCGTTTGTAAACTTTGCTGCCGAGGAAGCTGAGGAGGCTGAGGTGCAAGTGGGGTCTGGGGCACGGAAGGAGGGGGGACGTTCCGCCTCCGCAGGGGTGTGGCCCCTGTATTAAGCGGTGGCAGCTCGTCGTACTTCTCAATGAGATTTCGCGTGTTGTAATAGTTCGTTTTCTTCTTAATCTCTTCTACCATGTCACGTTGCTTCTTGAGCACCTCCTTGAGCGTCTTTTCTGAACGCAAGGAATGAGTGACGGGTCGAAAGTGAGTGGACAAGGAACGAACAAACCTTCGCGGTTGCCCTTCCATGAGTACCATATCTGCATCATCCTCCGCGCAAACAAGATTCTGCGAGATGCGAATATAAGCCTGCTATTAAGTGAAGAATATCCGTGCCACATACAAAATAGGTCCAACGACCATCGCCGCCGTCCCGGACTTTGATTCGTGCCACGCCGAGGGCAAGGTCCGCGTATACCATAGACTGACATAGGCAAACCAGATGAAAAACGTCCCGAGTGTGAACTGCAGCGTCGTGCGTCGTTCGCGCAGCCGGATCTCAGCGAGACGCGTCTGACGCTTCTGCACGTCTGCTGCGAGTTCAGAAAGGATTGTCTCATAATCTTCCGATTTCCCCTATGGAACGCGTTGATTCTGAGTCTTGAAACTCAAGGTGAGTAGTGAATGCTGACCTTTCGAAACCATCGGGTGAGGAAGGACATGGCGTGAGGAGAGATGAGCAAAGGTCGGGATACGACTAATTTAGAAACATAGACTCTACACAGCCACCACGTGGAGATACTTTATGCCAATGATTTGTTGCCGCAGTGAGTCCTTCCAGGTTCCCACCTCTAATATTAAAACCGCGAACTAATGCCACTACAGTGCTGGGGACCAGAGAAAGAGAAATGGCAAAGCGTGTCGTGAAGCAATGTATCCAACGTATCCAACCTTCAATCAGTCGACATCAGGACCTGGCTCGTATAGAAACCCGCAAAATGTCTTGTTGAACCCGCGGCTTGAAAGTGTGGAAGCGACACCGTACTCGTACCCGTCCAGTTCCTAGCTATGTGTTTCATCTTTTTCACCAACGGGTTCACACACTTGACTGTGACCAGCGAGCAGCAGCTAATACGTTGTCCAAACGCTCTCAGACAACAGGAATTCCAAGTAAGTGATCAGTGACATCTTAAAAGTCCGTTGCCAAAAGTGCCCGCATTCGTCTCGCGCAGGTTGGTATTTCAAAGATGTCCTCTGTCTCCGAGATCCAAATACCTGGTGTAATATTCTGGTATGGCCGGACAGTACACCAGCGATGGTAGTGTACGACTGGGACTCTTGCAATCGAGTAAGTTTGCCTCCAGACTGAGCTTACCGAGTCAATAGATGTGTATCAAACACTCACATTCCGACGAAGCTACGCCTTGTAAGAATATAGTCGGTGCGTCTTATCCGTCCCTCAATTGAAATGTATTCTTGTTACAGAAGCTCTCCGGGATCCTGTTGCTCCTGTGCCTTCAGCTCATCCAACTCGAGTCGGGAAAGAATCAACATTTCATGGCAAATTTGTCGAACTGACCCTATGGAAGAGCTGCCGAGCAACGTTTACCGAGCGTAGCGGGTCCAATGTCGCTTGTAATGGGCTCGATTCGTATCCTCACGGCGGTCCAAAACAATTTCAAAACGATAACTGAGCCATCAGTTGACGAATGCATATTCTACAAACGAGCGAGATCGTGTATACGATGGGTGAACTTGACTGTCGATGTTTACAGGAGAGCGGCCAACATTGATGAGACCATTCTGCCATGTGGTGGTACTTCTGAAATCTAGTATCAACGGGCTACAGTGAAAGCCAGCCTGGAGAGTAAGCGGCGCGCTGATACCAAGCGGTTGTGTGATTGCAAACGTTGGGTCGGTGGCCCGAGAACTCGAGTACCAACACTACAGCCTTCACTGGAAGGGTTACAATTGGCCGCAGCGAGCAGAGGATGTACGAACAAGAGAAGAGAAAAAGCCGCAGCGAACATGATGTTGAAAGCTCAGAGGAGTGTGAATGATAAGAATATTGAGTGTGAAGGTCAGACTTGATATTCTGGAAACTTGGATCGTGTTTGAGGCTTGCGTAGAGTGACAGTCGAGTTTACGTTGAACCGTTTCCTCTACCGAAAGTTGCTCGGTGGTGATGACATTAGATAATCCTGCGATGCATGCTTGATAAGGTAAATTTGATGCTAGTAGGAGAGCGCTGTCACATCGATCACTCATATTGTCTTTCTTCGCTTTCCAGACATGCCACCTTCAGCATCGAAGCAGAAACGACTTGCAGAAAAAGTCGCAAAACAGGCAGCAAAGCAAGGAGGTGAAACCGCAACGTCTGCCTCGACGCCTACGGGATCAGTGTTTGGCAGCGCCGCCAACACTCCACTCACCAGTGTCTCCGCTGCAACCAGCACCGATGACCTGACTTCTATGGCAAAACTTCAAATCGCAACAGAGAGGTGCAAATTATATTTGGCACTCTATGAGATCTTGACTGAACGTAGCCTAGGAGTGCTGCTGGAGTGCTTGTCTCTGATCCAAAAGGTCGGGATATCAAAATTGATGCTTACACACTCTCCTTCCACGGCCGCTTACTTGTCGAGGGTGCCGAGATATCTCTCAACTATGGGCAACGGTACGGTCTCTTGGGCGAGAATGGATCTGGAAAGGTTCGATTAGCCATCACTGTCGCATGCTGATTGTTTACGATATTACAGTCAACTTTCCTTCAATCGATGGCGGAGCGCGACATGGAGATTCCTCCCCACATCGATATTTACCTTGTAAGGGGAGAAGCTGAACCATCCGCTGTGAACGCGCTCGATTTCATCATCGCATCTGCAAAAGAGAAGGTTGCCAAACTCGAAAAGCGGATCGAAGACTTGTCTGTCGCTGATGAGGTGGACGAGGGAGCCCTTGACGCCGCGTATGAAGAGCTCGAAGAACTGGATCCGAACACATTTGAAGTAAAGGCGGGAAGCATTCTCCATGGTCTAGGTTTCAGTCCAGCAATGATGCAGAAACCAACCAAGGATATGAGTGGTGGTTGGCGAATGAGGGTGGCCCTCGCTCGGGCTCTGTTCGTGAAACCCCATCTGCTGTTACTCGACGAACCAACGAACCACCTCGATCTGGGTGCCGTTGTCTGGTTAGAGGCCTACCTGTCCACATATAACCACATCCTCGTTATCACGTCCCATTCGCAAGATTTCATGGACTCCGTATGCACAAATATCATGGACCTGACGATGAAGAAAAAGCTTGTGTACTACACGGGTAATTATTCGACCTACGTTCGTACGAAGGGGGAGAACGAGGTAAACCAGATGAAGGCGTACCACAAACAACAAGAGGAAATCGCCCACATCAAAAAGTATTGTGGTACTCCTCCCTGATAGAGATAACATGTTGACAAATCCCAATTAGATTCATTGCATCAGCCGGTACATACGCCAACCTTGTGAAACAAGCGAAATCAAAACAAAAGATTATTGACAAAATGGAAGCTGCAGGTCTCATAGAGAAGGTTGAAACCCCACGGCCATTGCGCTTCCACTTTGAAGATATCCGCAAGCTCCCACCTCCGATCATCGCCTTCGATGACGTTGCTTTCTCATACTCGGGGAAACGTCAAGACTACTTGTACGAGCATCTGTCATTCGGTATTGAGTAAGTAGCAACCTGCAATCTGCGTGGAGATTGTCGTCCAATTTACGCCCTGATCTACAGCATGGATTCTCGCATCGCCATCCTTGGTGCAAATGGTGCAGGAAAGTCTACCCTTCTCAACCTTATTACCAGTGTACTCCAACCATCCGAGGGAACGGTCTCTAAGCACGCTGCCTTAAAACTAGCGAAATACTCGCAACACTCCGCCGATCAACTTCCGTACGACAAATCGCCAATCGAGTACTTCCAATCCCTCTTCGCCTCGAAATATCCTGAGAAGGACGGGCAGGTGAATCTACTCAGCCCCCTAACTACGCACTTATCTCACGCTGCCTCCCCGATACAGGCATGGCGGCAGCAGCTTGGCAGATTTGGTCTATCCGGCGCACATCAAATTTCTCCTATCAGACAGCTGTCAGACGGTCTGCGGAATCGGTGAGAACACTGATCTCGGAAAGGGGCTGGATTTGGGCTGATCCATTAAACCAGTGTCGTGTTCGCACAGCTATCTATGGAACATCCACACATCCTTCTGCTGGGTACGTGGCATCATTATCTCGGCAAACAACAAGTGACGCAAACGCCCGTTGGATAGACGAACCCACCAACCATTTGGATATGGGTTCTATTGATGCCCTGGCTCTTGCCATCAAAGAGTTTGAAGGTGGCGTCGTGATCGTTTCCCATGATTTCCGTGTGTATCACGTGGTTTTATCGCTTGTCCTTTGTTCTAGCTAATATGTTTATTTCATGACCAGGTCTCATTTCACAAGTCGCCGAAGATCTTTGGGAAGTCAAGGACAAAACTGTTCGCAACCTCACAAATCAGGATATCACTATTGTCGATTACAAGAAGAATCTCATCCGACAGAGTATGTCTTCTGCGACGATTCCCA
The DNA here is from genome assembly GCA_038092715.1 of Boletus smithii. NCBI lineage: Eukaryota > Fungi > Basidiomycota > Agaricomycetes > Boletales > Boletaceae > Boletus > Boletus smithii. Next base: position 2,013 of record JBBPQT010000795.1, on the reverse strand, counting down.
CCCGTGGGTACCTGACATTCGTTTGTAGGTCAAACAGCGCTTGAGAAAGCGAAGCTCATCAGCAGGAATACAGTCAAGGGCAAGACATAAATAAGATTGACTGCTCAACCTCCTGCATCCCTACCAAACATCCACCGCCTGCCCAGCTGTCTATCTTACGCTCCACACTGCGGCCTTGCCTTGGATCCAATTTTACACACATTCGTTGCGTGCATACGTACACTCTCAACTTCCGTGTTAGCGCCAATATCCACTACCAATGTCACGACTGGTTTCCCCTACCGTGAACTGTGAAATTGTGACATTGCGTTTGTTCCGTTGGGTGGATCGACCAGAAGATCTCTCACCTTCTTTGCACGAAAAAAAGGGTGGGTTCTCCGAGGTTTGATGCGCACGACGACTTAAATGGAGAAACAACAACGCGCTCACCATGAGGCTTACTTTAGTGATGAACCTAACTCAGTATCCCAGGATGACCGCATTCCGAGAGCGAGCGAATGACCGGCATTGCTGTCATCATACATATTATTCCTTTTGATCTATGAGAGCGGAGTGGACCGCATCTCATCTGTGTGCTTCGCAATCGACTCGGAAATGTGAACACTGCTGGTCAGACGGGCTTCACGTTGACCAAAACCCACTGAGTGCCAGGTTGACTGAGGAGGCGTGGTCTGCCGACCGTGGATGAATGGATGATGATATCGATGATGCGCCGATGGCAAATCAGACCTCTCACTACTGACAGTGCCACAGCGGTACAGCGGTACAGGCTCAGACCCCTGTCCGAGGTTGTCGCTCCGCAAGTTGTCAAAATGTACACATGATCAAATGGACACCGTATTGCCGGGACAACTGGCGGCGTAGTCGCATTTTTTTTAAGGAACCAACTGCAGGTGGCGTATGCTTTTGAATTCGGTGTATGTAACTCCCCCTCGCCGTCTCGGACGGGACAAGAGTGACGGGGCCAAGTGCCTAGCGAACGGTACCAAAACCGTGTGTGTCACCCAAAAAGTGAACGTTGTGCTGACGGAGCGTTAGATAAAGATTGTCCCAATCAGAGGTCTCCGTGGCACGGAACCACGAGGCCTCAGCCCTGTCAGTAACACGGAGGGAGAGAGGGGAAAAGTGCATGGCTCAAATCATAATACAAACTTTGTCTTACGAGGGGCACCAATTCAGAAAGGTCGCTCACGATGGTCATATTAAACATCCAGCCAGGCGCATACCGTGCAACTGTGACTCGGTGTCAGCATTAATGCCCCCGTGCCCGTCGCAGAAAACGAGGCAAGAGTGCCTCGCAGTCCATCAACCCCATCGTTCGTTGTCGACGGATGTGGGACTGCACAGTTCTCATTACCCGAGCCAGGACATCCCCCTTTGGTTCAAGGTCGAAACTGGAATGACACAACGTCCCTTGCCACGTATGATATTACTCAGCTGAAATCTGCACATTTGACGCACCTTGCGTTTTTTTGGCTTCACAGCCACCAACCTCAAAACAAGCGAGGTACCGCTTCGGCTAATGGAAAAACTGACAATGGGCAACGAATCTCGGGCGTCGGCAGTGTCTGGTATCGTAACACGGTAGTCGATTACGCACAACATGTGGCAGGCGACGAGAAAATTGTACTGGATGCCCGCGCAGACGTGAAGCACCAATGTCATTCCCTAAACGTGACTCGAGCGGTGGATGGATCCTCACACAGGAGGGACCTGATGTGAACCATAGGGAGATTCGGTTGTGTTGGGATCGGCTGTTCTTGATATCCACTAGGCAACGGAAGCTGGGCCTGGGAACCAATAACAGGGTACGAGCTGTGATTGGGCTGCGGGGGGGAGGGGTGTCGTTGGTAGTTGGACTAGGAGAGTAGCCAGCGTAGTGAACCTGTTACTGGGGAGCAGCGGGGGAGCGGTTAGAGATGTATGGCTGGTTCTGGCCCGGATGAATGGTGGGGAGACCTTGAGGGGGGGGCCCTGGTGTGGATAGGCATTGTACTGCTGGGGAGGGGACCT
>JBBPQT010000794.1:0-11146 GCA_038092715.1 Boletus smithii | reverse complement strand
TGGAGGACTGGAAGAGATGATGAGACCAAAATCAATAGAATTGGGTCAGATGGATAGGAGTATGTATGAAAAAAGAAGGGAGAGGGGCTAACTTTCAGAGAGGTCAAATGTATAGTAAAGTTTGGAGGAGGTTCACAGGGCTGAATTGGGTGGAATGGTGTGGGAGTTTTGAGTGAGGTAGAGGGGAGAATAGATGCTGAACAATATGTGGCAATTTTGGAGGCAGGGTTGCTACAGAGCATGGAGGAATCTGGAATTCCTGAAGATAAAGTCATCTTCCAGCAAGATAATGATCCCAAGCATACCTCCAGAAGAGCCCAGATCTGGTTTGAAAAGCAAGATATCAAGCTTCTGGATTGGCCTGCACAACCTCCAGACCTCAACCCCATTGAACACACTTGGAATCATCTCAAAAGATGCCTTTCAGGTTATGAAAGAGCTCCTACAGGGGTTCATCAATTATGGGATAAGCTAATGGTGGAGTGGGGGAAGATTTCTGTGGAAGAGTGTCAGAAATGGATATCAAGTATGCCTAGAAGGATTCAAGCTGTTATCAAGGCTAAGGGGGGTCATACCAAGTACTAAATACTCATTTTATATAAAGTCAAACAACTGTCCCAATGAGTTGTCATTTTGATATGGCTGCCATTCCACCAGTTCTTATCCAAATCCCTTATCCTTTGTACTGATAGAAAGCCAGGGGTAGGTACCTTATTTCATACACTTATAGGTTAGGGCAAGAGTTAGGGGGTATTGGGGAATATCATGTTTAGTGAAAAACATGCAAACATTGGGACAGTTGTTTGAGCCACTGTATTCCATTATCTCTAACGCTTATATTGATATGTTCACTGATCATGGTCTTCTAGATATTCATCTATTTCTCTAAATGGCCGCTCTTACTGCCTCTCCTGACTTCTGAGTAGACAACTCCATCCTTGCCAAAATTCCGCAACTCAAGGGATCCACCAACTATAATATCTGGTCGGTCCGCCTTCACTCCACACTCCAATCCCTCTCCGTTTGGGAAATAGTGGATGGCACTGTCCTCCATTCCACTACACCTGTAGCAGACCAACCCAAATGGATTGCCATAGACAAACGCGTCTGTGGCATAATTGGTAACTCTATCAATGACACCCTCATTAACAATATAGTCTTCGACTATATCCCTGTTCAAGGAGGAGAAACTCACCCCTCTGTCTCCAAGACTCTTTGGGACAGACTAGTCACCCTCTTCGGCAACCGAGGCCTATCAGGACAGTTCCATCTGTTCCATCAGATGCTGTTGCAAGACATTTGTCTCTGGTCTGCCAACGAGGACATCAACAGGATTAATTCCTTGTTTGATCAGATGACAAGCGCAGGTTTGAACCTGCCAAACTCTTTCCGAGCAATGTTTCTGCTAACATGCCTCCCTTCTAATATGTTTTCCTTCACCTCCACAGTCGCCCAGACTGTTCTCCCAGCTGACTTTACAGTCGATACAATCACTCAGAGGATCCTCTCTGAGGTTGATTTCCGTGGTGCACAACAGCCACTGCGAGCCCGCATTTCACATGTGGAGAACGAGTCTGAGGTACGCGGTTATATTAATCGCACCAACGTTATCAAATGTGGACCGCCTTGTACTAATCAGTGGAGACGTCCCTCTGGACCATCCTCAACTCCGCAGAGATTCGAAACTCAGAACCAACCCTCCAGTTCTGGTTCTGGTGCTGAAAGGGACAGATCCGGATTATGGGGAGATCCTCCTATAGAGGAAGAGCCAGCAATAACCACTGAGGTTTCGAAATGCGGCAGAACAAGCAAGGTGGAAGAGGAGGAAAAGGGAAGGCCCCTCAGGCAAATGCCTTTGAGGGAGAAGGTTTCTCGCATGCTCTCATCACTGATGAAGAGATGATGCTAAACAAAGTTACAGCAGATTACACTCCAGAGCAGGATACTGCTGCCTGGAACCATTATGACAATGCTCTAGCATGCGAAGATTCAACACGGTTCGAAGAAGTCATTGAAGGCACGAACTTCAATTCATGGGAAGAAGGTGCCATGAACGTGGACACAGGTATGGAATCAGTTGATGGTTTAACTTCCTTTCGAGTCCGCTCCGTCTGACATCTCTAAAGTCGGAGCAGGACCGTCTACGAGACCAGAGATACTGGAATTCATCATTCTGAGATTTACCACTCTGAGACTGGAACAATCCGAGACAATCGCACCAGGTGTTATCACTCCGGATGCTCCGGAGATTTCTCTGCCTCGGAGATGAGGAAAGAAAGGAAAGGGCAAGTTGGTATTTCCGCTAGGCGGATTACCTTCGGACACTGGGCATTTTGCCTCTATCAATTCTTATTTAAACTATACCCCACCGGATCATGTCCCTGTACTCCCGGTGGAGCAGCTTCGTCCTACTGTACAATGGACAGTTCACGATAGAGGGGATGATCCTGACATGGAGATGTACTATAACGAGGAGCAATCAGAATACCTGTGCTATTGCGTTGGAGCCTTTGCGCTCCAGAGTGACTCAAAGTCTGACTTTAATTGCACGCATTGGATGATTGACAGCGGCTGTACAGATCATCTGTCACCATTCCTAGATGACTTTGTTCATTTAGAGTCTAACAAGCGAACCGCTTCTGTTGCTAATGGAAGCAAAGTTTCCATGTATGGTCCAGGTACCATCTTACTTCAACAGATTAAGGGCGGCTTTACGCCACCAACCTTATCGTTAGAAGAAGTTTGGTATGCACCCGATGCTTCACATCAACTATTGTCGGTTCCTTTGCTTACTCACCACAGCTATTGCTGTGAGATTACTAATTTAGGATCAAAGATCTGGGACAAGAGAGGACGCGAGGTGATCCGGGCTTCTGCCTTATCACCCGCTAACAATCTGCATTGGTTTCAGCCGGAAATGATTACTCCGATGTCGGGTATTGTTGATGATCATTCCTATCAAGTGTGGCACCAACGTTTCGGCCACACTTCACACAATGCTCTTTGCCATGCGTCTACCCACCTATCCGGTGTTTCTTCTATTCCTCTGCCGAAAGATCTGCCTCCCTGCAAGGGTTGTCAGATCGGTAAGATGCCAGATCGTGCCTTCCTGGCCTCTGAGAAGCGGGCTTCACGCCCCCTTGCTCTGGTTCATGCAGACCTTATGGGTCCAATGCCTACTGAGCCTTGCTCTCGAGCTCAGTATATTCTTACTTTTATTGATGACCATACTGGGTATGCTTTACTGTCCTTCTTGCAGGCCAAGTCGGACTGTATTGCTAATTTTCAGAATATGGTTTCCTGGGCTGAGACCTTTACCAGTCACACCCTCGCCTCTGTCTGTTCGGACCGAGGAGGAGAGTTTATGTCTAAAGAGTTTCAGATGTTCCTCTCGAACCGAGGCATTACTCATCAGACTTCTGTTCCTCATACTCCTCAACAGAATAGACGAGCTGAGAAATTTAACAGGACCATACTCGAGAAAGCCGAAAGCATGCGCCAACATGCTTGCCTCCCTAAAGCGTTCTGGCAAGATGCTGTAGAGACTGCCTTACACATTTATAACAGGCAACCCATGCGTCGTCATGATTGGAAGACTCCTATTGAGATATTCAATGGAAAGAAACCAGATGCTTCTTACTTCAGAGTGTTTGGATGTCGTGCTTATGTCTTTATCCCTCCAGAACAGCGGCCTGACAAACTGTCACCCAAATCTGAGGATATGACATTCATTGGGTATGAACCTAACACTAAAGGTTGGCGCTTCTGGTCAAAATCTAAGCATCGTGTTGTGGTTGCTACTAATGCTACTTTTGATGAGAACTACTTCCCACACTGTTCCAGAAGTCAAGAAGATGGACCTGCCCCTATTCCACAAGAAGATCATGACCTAGAACGTGGTGAGATCAAATCTGATCTACAACAACAATATGATCCTTGATTACAGCAACTGGAACGCGATCAAGATATATATATACCAATCCCAGTACCTAGAGGTCCGTCTCCAGATCCATACGGTGCTGACCCAGCACCAGACCTGGAACCATGGAATCCTCCTGGTTCTCCTCCTAGATCCTTATCACCTCCGCAGTTCGAGAGTCCGATGCATCCTCCTTCTTATCGAACAGAGTTCCCACCTCCACACCCTGGTGTTTGGAGAGCTCAACCGGATTCTGGACATTGATCAAGTATAGATGATAAACATCAACATAAGCGTCAAACCATATCTGATTCACCGGATACTTCTCTAGAAGAAGATGATGGTTGGTTAGTTTGTGCTCCAGTTCCTCCTAACTGGTTGCCACCCAGACAACAATCTGGAGAAAGAACAACTGAGTTTCAGATTCGTCCTCACCAATACCATCCTACTAGGGATGAGCGGTCTAACTTTAGACCTCCACCAGAACAATGACAATCTAATTGTGTTCTGCAACCTCGGATTGTACCGGATAACGCTTATGGCGATCGTCCGCCAACACTAATTCTGAGAGAGCTTAATCAAGGACTTGATCCAATTCAGGAGGAGTCACAGACCCCTGAACAACCACGCATGGAAGTTGATCTGGAACCTTCAGAACTGAGACCTACTAACGAGGATGATGATCTAGGACAAATGTACAGCAATAAGTGGCTTAGACATCACTTTGCACTCGCTGTAGATCATGGAGAATGGACTCTACCAAAGCATTACCGAGATATAGCTAAGCTACCTCAAGATCAACAAAAAGCTTGGTATGATGCGTCCAAGGATGAAATGAAATCCTTAATGGACAGAAAGGTATGGGAACTTGTACCACTACCAAAAGGTCATAAACCCATCAAAGGGAGATGGGTCTTTGCCATTCGCACTGGTAATCGGGTAAAAGCTCGCTTTGTAGCGAAAGGCTTTACTTAGATCTTCGGAATAGACTACAAAGAAACCTTTGCACCAGTAGCAAGGTTTGAAACTATCCGACTGGTTCTTGTGTTAGTGGCGCTCAATGATTGGGTAATTGAAGTGCTAGATGTCAAAACTGCCTTCCTATTTGGCGAGCTAGATGAAGAAATCTATATGATGCAACCAGAAGGCTTCGTAGTTAAAGGCCAGGAAACTAAGGTCTGTCACCTCAAGAAGGCCATCTATAGTCTCAAGCAAGCAGCGCTCCAATGGAACAAGTTGCTTCACAAAAGCCTTGTAGACTTAGGTTTCAAGAGATGTACTGCCGATTCAGGAGTTTATGTTAAGTTCATTGGCAAGGATATTATTATAGTTGTCATCTACATTGACGATGCTCTCTTCATGGGTAGCAACAGATCACAGATCCTCTCACACAAAAAGAAATTCATGACAAAATGGGAATGTCATGATCTTGGCAAAGCCAAAGACCATTCGTGACAATGGGAGAGGATGGAGTGTCAGAGGGTGTCGTCAGCGGGGATATAGACATGGCCTTTGTAGGTGAGAATGCCTTCTTCCAACTGCCAGTCAGAGAGACAAGTGCGGAAGGCAAGGGGAGTAGTCTCATCCATCAACTGGAGTGCAGTGAGGACGATAGGATCACCGGCGGAGACATCCTGAATGTGATGGGAGAGAGCAACATCAATGAGGTTGACAAAGAGGGACAGGGGGAGGAGAGTGACACCATCATTATCATCCTCGGAAGAGGGGAGGAGATCTGGGCGACAAGAGAGGGTGTCAGGACTGGCAAGGAGTTTACCTGGGACATGGATCATAGCGAGATCAAAGTCGGCGAGATCGAGAAGCCAACATGCCTGCCAATGGTTGAGTGCCTGTAGTTTCCAGAAGTACATAAGGTTCTTGTGGTCCGTGAAGACCTGAATGGGAAAGGTGATCCATGGAGATAATGATGCCAGGATTTTAGGGTGCGAATGATGGCAAGGAGCTCGCGATCATAGATATTGTAGTTGCATTCCGTGGGGGAGAAGGACTGGGAGAGGTAGGAGCAAGGGTGCCATTCGCTGTTGGAATCCATTTGGAGTATGGCTCCAGATGCAAACTTCAAGGCATCCGTTGCATTGGCAAAGGGGGCCAAGAGAGTGGGGAGGTGGAGAACAGGCTTCAACAGGAAGAGGTGCTTCAGAGTGTCAAAGGCAGTTTGACAAGCAGGAGACCAGGACCATGGGAGGTTTTTCTTTGTGAGATCTATGAGGGGTCATGCAATGTTCAAGTAGTCAGAAATGAAGCAACAATAGAAGTTGGCAAAGCCAAGGAAGGAATGGTTGTCTTTGACCTTGGCAGGGGTAGGCCACGAGGTGATACTGTCAAGTTTGACAGGGTCCATGGCAAGTTGACCAGGTTTAATGATCATTCCGAGGTAGTTGACTTCTGAGGTGGCAAATTTGCACTTCTTGAGTTTGAGATGCAAGTTGAGTTCTGCCATTCGTTGTAGGACCTGTTTGGTTCATTCAGTGTATGTGGCATCGTTGGGGGAGAAGATGAGAAGGTCATCCATATATATGACAAGCCATTCTTCTGCAATCATATTGTGGAAGAAGTCATTCATGAAACATTGGAAGGTGGCAGGGGAGTTGGTAAGGCCAAAGAACATGACAGTGGGTTCAAAGAGCCCCTTATGGGTAACAAAGGTGGCTTTCCATTGGTGTCCGTCCTTGATGTGAACATTGTTGTATCCCCATCAAACATCAAACTTGGTAAACGTCTTGGCTCCTTGGAGCTTATCAATGAGGTCTGAGATGAGCAGGAGGGGGTAAGCATCGCGAACAGTATGTTCATTGTGTTGAGAATGTAGTTAATCCATACTGACATTAGGTACAAAACTTGACTAACCTAACTAACACTAGTGTCAGTCAGGGTATGATTGACTAAGTCACATGCTACATTTAGGCATCTGCATGGGTATACCCCAGGGTATCTGAGCTCATACCCACACCCATACCCCAGGTGGGTTGATACCCATGGCTGTGGGTATGGGTATTTGCATGGGTATGGAAAAGTGGACCCTACACCCATACCCACGGTGGGTATACCCATGGGTACCCACATACTCAAGCACAATTTCTGGTGCCAGCTTAACTTATATGTCAATTACATACATTTTAAAAATCCAAAGTCAATGATAGATACCCATGGGTATGGGCTCTATACCCACATGGTACCCATACCCATGACCCATGTGGGTATGCCATACCCATGCAGATGCCTAGCTACATTCACAATCATGTGATAACAAAGTCTAGACTATAAGTCTAGATCACTTACACTATCCATGATGTCACTATGGCGCAATACTGATGTCATAGCACATCATACTATAGTTCTTTATGCTATTGGTTCATACAATAGAACATTCCATTCTATACTTAGATCTACCTATAGCATATGTATCTCATAGTTCAAGAGGAGCTTGAACTATGTTTACAAGTAGTATAAAGACTGTCTTAGCAGCATGTCTTTACTTTACTCGAACATCAACTCTCAGAGTTTCACTCAGAGAAGACCTTCATCAGGAAAAAGGTCTTCACTATATAGAACTATATAGTCTATGTAACAATTGTAGTGTGTGTTGTCTTCCCCCCTGTACATACACTACATAGTATAGCCCATCACATACATAGTACTATGTAGTAAACAAGTACTTGTGCTATATATGCTATATAGCATCCATAGCAGTCCATAAATTTTCTATATATGCTACTATAGTGACAGTAGCTCAAAAGTCACACTCGAGAAAGCACGACATCTACTATATTGCACAATATAGATCCCTTGACAAAGCCAGAAAGTTCTACTATATAGTATCCCTGTTGTTATACAGATCACCATCGCCATCATACTGATCCATGTCCTCATCATACTGATCCAACTCCTCTGCCTTATCCTGCTCCACATCATCCAGCTCGGAATTGATATCTTCATCCTGGTCCATATCTCTGCCAGTGTCCTTGTCCTTGTCCTTGTTCACACCTTCTGTTTGGTGATACTCACGGAGTGCGTTCATGAATGCATGGTTAGGGATACCTTTCTTTTCCTCCTCAGATGGGTTTGGGATTGCAACTCCTGCATGCATGCTACCATCAAGCAATTTAATTCATTGAAGAAATTGAATGTCTTGATAACAACTTACCTTCCATTTGTGTAGACCTGCGTCAACAGGTTTGGAAGCAGCTGGTAGCTGGAAGTTGTCTCATCAAACTCATTAAGTGATGCCAGGTGGCTGCTGAACAAGCCCGAGTAGTTGTCTTCTTTGAATGATATCAATTCGCGCCCACCCAATGCCAACTCGTCAATTGCACACTCAATCTATTGAGCTTGTCAGTGAGAACGAACGAGCTTCAAAATGACTTACCGCGGTGAGTGCAAGGGCAAATCCCGCACGTGGAAAAGGGGAGTAATACTTTCCCCAGTGGAGAGCATCATTGTTCTTGTTCTTGAACAAGACTTCATTGATAATTTGTTGGATGGCTGGGTTGGTATAGAGACCGGTATGTTCATCAAGCGAAGCACCACATGTCTTGGTAAAACTTGTATAAGCTTGTTCATCGGAGAATCTGGATGTTGACTTACGCGAAAAATGAATGCTGAATTGTGCTTGAGGTCACTGACAAGACCACGGTTTTTCTCGTGTGCCGCCTTGTCCACCCTAGTTTCGAAACCATACATGGTTGCCACTATAGGGCGAGCTTTAGCCTTGAATTGACCTCAAATATGAGTGCTTCGCGCTGTGATCTATGATGAAATGGAGAGCACTGAGTAGAATGGCACAATGATCAATATGTACTTACCAATTTCAATAAGGTGGTGTCATGGTCCATCCCAACGGCGTGGTGATGGCAAGCAGAAGACCATGCAGCCTTTGCCCACACAAGTTCCTTGATCACAGAAGGAAAAGGATCATTGTTCAGTAACATTGCACAGTAAATTTCGATTGCAGTTTGCAGGACCGACCGCATGGCCTGGTCATAATCACTGGCTTTGGGGTGTCCCTTTACTGTTGGCTTAGCCGGCATAACTATCGGGCTGACGGCAGTAGGTTCCACAGTGAAAGTTGATGCGGTTGTGATCGTGTGCATTCCTGGACTCAGAGCAGAGGGGTCATCTATTGAGTCTTTCAACTTCACATACATGCCCTCGTCTTCCTCATCACTGTCACTGAGGACGATTGCACAACGCTTGTGCTTTACCATGCCAACATCATCAGTTTGGTAGTGGTTGATACTAAACGGTGGTATGACAAAATGAGTAAGAATGTCACGTAGATTTGATCATTTGCTTACTTGGGGAGGGCCTGGGTGGAAGGCATTGGTGTGCGGTCACGCCGCCTCTTAAGAGAGTCTGGTGGATTCATGGACATAGTCTCAACGTCCCACACCGCTTTCTCACACTTGAGTCACTGTAAGTTGACGGACTGGGCTGGGGTGAGGGCGCATATGCACTGTGGGATCATGCCACTGGGATCCTTTGGTGCCAGGTTAATTGGTCTGCTGGCCAATGTGGATGGAGGCACATTGCTCTTGCAGGCAATGAGTGTTGAAGAGAGAGTCACTCTAGTGACACTAGCCGGAGTATTTTTGCTCCGATGAGCCTGGAAGTGAACTGCACAGGGAGAACATCAGTAATTCATGACAAGCCACCAAAAAGAAGAGTACCGCGTTATCAGGAGTGAGGGTCTGCACAGTAACTATGGTGTCAGTCCTAGCCATCACTGGGGTTTGGGCTGAGGCTTGTTCCATAGCCTTGCTAACTTGCTCACGCTTCCGCATCAGCTCCTTGCGATGCTTAGCCTTCATGAGAGCTTGCTTTTCGGATGCTTCTTTTTCGTGCTGATGGTCTTCTGCCATATAGGTGAGTAAAATTGTGATTTCATTCACTATGTACCTACCTAACATAGCTTGCACCTTCTCACTTGGATGACACACACAATTACGAGGTTGTTCAGTGCTAGGTTGGGAGAGAGAAAGTTGTTCATCTTGAATGCAAGACATTTGTGGATGCAGTGAATGGGTGGTGTAGTAGTCTATGGGTGAAAAAAAAATGACACAACATTGATATTAAATATGCTGGAAACTTGCACTAAGTGGGGAATGGCTGGAATGGGGCCTGGAAGGGACCCGAGTCACCCAATCATGCAGGTTTTTTTTTTCTTGGTCAATGGTCAACTATGCCACGCATTGGTATAATTGGACAACTTGCTCATCATGCCTGTGGCAACTGTGGCCAGGTGTTTCCTACCTCAAGCAGTGTATGGCGACACATTGCACATTCTGCGCAGTGTTGAGCAGCCGCCAGTATCTCTGATATATGACAGTCAGCAACTCCAGTACCTGGAACTGAATTCGATATCAACAACTTACCAGGATTTGAAGAGCCTGTACAAGGGTTGAATGAAAGCCAACGTGATGACAGACCTGGAGAGAGTAGAGAAGCAGAAGAAGGAATAGGACACAATAACACACCTGGAGATGGACTCGGAAGACAAGTACTTGAAGAAAGCAAACATGACGATATATCTGAAGATAAAGAGGAAGAAAATGGGCAGTTTCCTCGCTATGCAATGGAATTCAATCAGCACAGAGTTGCAGAACAGCTAGGAACTAGCCAGACATCTTTTGAGGTGATGAAGGACATTCAAGACGCCTCTGGACAGGGCATGTATGCACCGTTTGCAGATAAGGAGGAGTGGGAGTTGGCTGAATGGATGATCAGTAACACTAATCAGTGGGCTATGGATGATTTCCTAAAATTATCAATCATGAGTGGACAGGTTTCACAATAAGGATACAAACTCACCTTTGTTGTGGTCCTTGTGGACAAGACTCAGAATCGGACATGTCCCAGTTATCGAAGTAAATATATGTTCATGAAGCTTATCGATCAGCTTCCCACCAGGCCAGAATGGAAGTGCAAACTTGTGTGAGTCCATGGTGAAGAACTTGCACCACCCGATGGAAATGCTGATGCTGCTCTGAATGAAGAAAACTTTGAAGAGCTCGAGCTCTGGTTGCGTGATTCTGTCAGCTGTGTTCAGGAATTAATTGGGAACCCAGTGTTTCATGGAGATTTATCATATGCACCTGAGAAAGTCTACACCGATCGTGCTGGAACAACCTGACAGTATGATGAAATGTGGACTGGTGATTGGTGGTGGGAGACACAGGTGAGTATCAATGTAATGATAGCCAATTACTC
>JBBPQT010000793.1:0-11153 GCA_038092715.1 Boletus smithii | reverse complement strand
GTAGATGACGCTTTATTCTGTGGCCCCAACAAGAAACTTGTTGATGAGGTCAAAGCCCACTTTATGCAGAAATGGGAATGTAGGGATTTAGGAGAAGCCAGAGAGTTTCTCTGCATGCGCATTCGCAGAAAAGGCCACAAGATCTGTTTAGATCAATGCACCTGCCTTGATAAGGTCATTGAATGATGTGGCATGACAAATGCCAAGACAGCACCTACACCATTACCTGCCGGCTATTACCCGATTCCAAATCAGGGTACCGCAGATCCAGCCTTACGATCCAGATATCACCAAGTGATCGGATCACTCCTGTACCTGATGCTCAGTACTCGGCCTGACATCGCCTATGCTGTTACAGCACTGGCTCAGCAATCAGCCAATCCTACCCCAGATCATCTCAGCAAAGTGCTGTATATCTGCCGCTACTTGCTTGGGACTAGAAATTACTCCTTAGATTTTGATGGATCCTCTGGCCAAGGAATTATGGCTTGTACCGATTCTGATTGGGCATCAGAACCCTCCATGTGCCAGTCCCAGACCAGATACTTCTTTAAGTTAGCTGGAGGTATATTCTCATGGAGTTCCCATGCACAGAAATCCATCACTCTGTCTAGTATAGAAGCTGAATACATGGCGCTCTCAGATTGTAGCCGCCAAGCAATCTGGATTCACACCTTACTCATCAAACTTGGGTATAACATGTCATTGATCCCCATATGCGGTGACAATCAGGGTTCCATATTTATGGCATCAAACCCTGTCACTGAGAAGCAGAGCAAACACATTGACATCCACTATCACTACATCCAAGAGATTGTAGCTGATGGGAAGATCAGCCTCTATTTTATAGAAGGCAATGACAACCCTGCTGATATGTTCACAAAGAACCTCGGCCACATTAAGTTCAACAAGTTCCGTGCCCAACTAGGCTTGTCATTTTACAAGTAGTACTAGTACCGATTCGGGTTTACGCAATTGCACAACCCTTGCAGCTCTAGGTGCAATATTTGCTTACATTCCTTATCAGGTATTTAGCGAGGGGGAGTGTTGAATATATAATTGTATAGCGCATATAACCCCTATGGTTATATCTTATCTACATGCTTTAGATTAGATCTCTGATGCGGCTCTAAGGTCTATGACCTTCTCACATACATTACTTCTATCTCCACTTATATCCACGTATATATACAAGTGTCAGTAGATAGAACCAATAAGAGTTTTTACCCATACAAACCCTACCAGGTTAGTTAAGTGGCCCCCTCTCATTTGCGCACCCATAAGGGTTGCAGCATTTACCCACTCAACAGCTTCTGCCCAACCCTCACTTCCTCCACTTGGTGTGAGTACCTTTGCCTTCAAGATCTTGCTGATCGTGGCAGTGGTGTTGTCCACAATGGATTGCACAGTCGATGTCATGATGGGAGTGAGAGAGGTTGGTGATGTTAAGATTGAGAGTAGAAGTGGAAGGAGCAAAGAAAGTTGTTGCTGGCAAGCACACCGACTTTTTGTAATGGCACAATAATCGGCATATACCAATATTCGGCATGTACCACAGATTGGTGCACCGCGCACTGAGCGGCGTTGACCACCACATTGTTCTTCACTGGTCATTGTCCACTTGTCCCATGTGACTGACCATTCAGCTATTTACCACACATGTCACCCCTGCTCATCTACTTTGTTGGTTCATCCCGCCCACTTGGCTATTTAACACACACATCCTCCCAGCCCATCTACTCTGTTTGGTCCACCACTCCCAACTCTCTTACATCATGCAAAAGTCAGTTCAATTCTGTCTGCCATGTAAGTACAATTAACCTTGGTCCTAACAGTCATTGATGTTGTGTTGAAGCCAATGCCACCTCGGCAACAAGCGAGAAAATTTCGCATTTGGTACAGCGGGTACCAACCCCCCTCCATTCCAGCCCTACACACCTCTCCATGTGGCCACTGAGGTTGATGAATTCACAGGGGTGCAGGTTCCATCTGCACCACCATTCCTGCTGATGCATTCAACAACAAGGATGCCGTATGTGAAGCTGGTTCCAGCCACATCAATTGTGCCAAGGATACCAACTTGGCCCCCATTTCAACTCCACCAGTCACAACCTGGTAGGGAAATTCACAACAAAGTGCAAGGTGTTTGTATGCCCACTCCACCACCCTTTCAACCAGCGCATCCCATTGGTAATCCCATCACTCTTCCTTCCCTTTCAATCAGAGTTCGATGCATGGCAGAAGTCCCTGGCCATGCCTCAGTCTCACTGATAAGGGCACTGCCCAACAATCCACAGCATGGTCAAATCACAGAGCCCTTGCTCAGTGACCAGTCGTCAAATGAGACAGGCGAAACAGGAACAGGTCCTGCAGCTCATGAAGGAAGCGGGTAAGTGAAATCCATATTTGCATTTACAGTCTAAGTGACATCATGTTGTCCTTGTACAGACAGTTCACATGATGAGGCTGAACACGATCAGCTGGCCAGAGATGGTGTAAATATTGATGGGGTTCCAAATTTCGGATGTGGATGCATGTTGTTTGCATCATTCATTTTACTGATATGAACCCTGATAATATAAACAGTCTTTGCAAATACTGCAATGGCTAACAGCATGGTGAAGGTTGGGGCGAAAGTGATGCATAGACTGATCAAGAATCCACTCATCGGCCCAGCTTTCAACATAGCTAGCGGCACTTTCATTCAGGCTTCACAACACAGGATGGAGCTTTTGCAAACCCAGTTGAGGCTTTTGGATATGCTGGACTACATTCAACAGCAGCGTGTGTAAAGTAGTATTACTATGTATTTATGTTTTTGTACATCACATGAGGAGGATGGAATGATTGGGTACCCTGAGGTGATTTGTGAATGGAGTCATGTGTGCAACAGTACATGGCAAAAGTTGGGATATCTGATAAAGCAACCAAGTTCAGTCGGTGCATATATATGGATCTTGGGATCAGACACACCATATATATATATTGGACTAGGCCCACTCACCCACCAGTGCACATTGAAATGTGTCCATCTCCACCTCATCCACCCCACTCAGTACTCAGTCCCAGCATCTAGACCAAACTCGGCATCACCCAACCCACTCTAGCCATTCATAGGCATCAAGATTGGCCGAACTTAGCACACTCAGGCGCCTTGTATATACCGACCTCCTCAGATCCACCTGTCTGGGCCCCCTTGTGTCCATTGAGATAGATTACACCCACCCCGACAAAGCCCCTCGTATCCATCGAGGTGCTCTTGTATACATTGCACTCAGTGTCACCCACCCTGTCAGGCCCCCCATGTCCACCGAGGTTGGTGTCACATACCCCACTCAGGCCCCTTTGTATACATTGCACTCAGTGTCACCCTCCCTACTTGGGCCCCCCATATACATCACACTCGGTGTCACCCACCCCACTTGGGCCCTCTCGTATGTTAGTATTCTTATTTTGATATATATCTTGCCTATCTTGCACTGTGTCATCTTGCCGCCACAACTGTACAGTTTACACATTACATAACTGTGTTGTAGTTGATGCGCGTCCCCAGGACTCGACTCCCTCAGGGTTCCTTCACATCCATTGTGACCGCTGAGGTATGGATGTTGAGTCCCTTGTGTCTATAGTTTCTTGTCACTCACAGTACCTAGCCTATTTCCGTCCAGGTACATATAATACCAGCATTCCTTCACATCCGTCGTGACCACTGAGCCTATTTCCATCCAGATCATACAGGTTATGAGCCCTGAGCTCTGATCAGGCAGAGTTCGAGTCAACCAGGTCTAGATTAAAAATGCTTGCTTAGGCTATCACGACACATCCTTTTTATATCCATCCCAAACATCTGATAGCAACCAGTAAAAACCATGGGGAAGTACGACCATATCTGTGAACTCTCAGGTGCCAAAAATTACACGCAATGGCATCACCAGATGACGTTAGCCTTAAAGGGTGAATGTCTCTGGAATCACTGCAGTAATGGCACAGATCCTAAGGATCTCACAGAACTTGCCTCAACTCAACCAACTCCAGCCGATCCAGTGGCCATTAAGAATGACGAGTGGGAGAAAATTTTAGATTGGTTGGCAAAAGATGCCCAAGCTAAGGCACTCATTGATCGGAAAATATGCATGGTCGCAACTCAGCTTAGTGACACTCAAACAGCCAGGGAGCAGTGGGAAATTCTTGCTCAAAGGTACTTGCACAACAATCTCATATCTCAATATGAACTTTGTGTTCGGATTCACTCAGAGAAACTCAAAGATGCCGACAATGCACCGCACTACCTCAGAGTTTTCGAAGATGCACATTGCCGTTTTATTCAAATGGGTGTCATGTACACGAACGATGAATCCATCTTCAATCTTCTGCAGGGTTTGCTGGACATAATCAAGTGGCAGATATTCAAGGAATTCACCATGAATTGAATGTCCAACACCACTACCACCAGCACCACTTCCCCCCCTTCACCACCGCTCAGTTTTGAAGATGTGGCCAAGCTCTTCACTGAGAAGGCCAACTCCATAGTTGGCAGATGGAAACTAGCTGGACCAGGATCAGAATATGCCAACACAGCCATCACCCCACCATCCACTCCCAAAATTAACCCAGTTACTGGCTTGCATATGCATCAGAACAATCCCAAGGGTGTCAAATGCACCAATCCTGTAACGATTCTTGAAGGGATCTAGCTAACACGCAACAATCCCGCAAAGGGGAAACGTCTGTGCTGAAGCCCACAAGTAGGATAGCTCTTGTAATACCAAGGGACTCGATGTGGTCAATGGGTGTCCCACAGGACGAGGAGGATGGGATGAATCAGACGGTGAGTAGAACCTTAGAACTTGGCACCTGTGGGGGGGCAGGGAGAACAAGTGGATTAGACTAAGGGAAATCTCTAGTCGCAAGCCTTACTTATATACTACAGGGGAGAGTGCATGGACCAGGCTGGGCGTGCGAGCGATCACCTATATAAGGCTATAGTAAAGAAGCATTTGTGAGAGAGTTCTCATGATGCTGGGAAAGAGATAACGGAAATGAAAAGAAGAGACAGAGATTAAAGATAAGAGATAAGGGCCTAGACCTTAGGCAGAGATTAAAGGCACGTGGTGACTCTAGACCAGGTCACATGATAAGTCATGTGCCAGTTCTCACGATCACGTGAAAGGAAAAGAAAGGGGAAGGAAAAAGAAAGAAAGGGGCCATTTTGTAACAAATCCGCTTTGTGCCAGGTTGGCATGCTATGAGAATCATGATCACGCACACTGTTATTGGCCTGGGGGTGGTATGGAGAGCAAAGCTCCAGCCTGGGTCTGTAACAAGAGCTCCAAGAATGAGACTGCAGCTGCAGCTATCACCACCACTTTGCCCCCAGACCCAGACCCTGTGCCAGATTCTGGCTCCACATCCACAGAGCGCCATCGCAAACTATTCTGTGTGGCTATCGTTGAGATCCCTAGCAACATTTGTTGTCACACATCTATTATGACCACAATTCTCAACTCGGAATCCACATCTCACCTCGTCATGGATCAAGCTTACTTCATTGACTTCAGGGAGGCAGATCGGCCGGCCGTGAAAACTGCCAATCATGGTTCTCTCAACACCACTGGACATGGCACCTGCATTGGAGGAATGGCGACAAGTACCAGTTGACTCTCAACAATTGTTTGCACATGCCGAGTGCTCTCCTTAACCTGCTATCAATCAGACGGATGCTTCACCATGGCTGGGACTGTGACTTCAAGGGGTCGAAACCAGGGACAAGCGCATGCTGTCAACTCTCTCACAATGGGAGATTCTTGGCAGTGCTCCAATGGTTGGGAATTTATTCTACATCGATCTGTGGCTATTAGTATTGTGCAAGGCCTGGCCTCGAGCCCCAAGCCAGGCCGAGCCGAGCCTACTTAGGCTGGGCCGAGCTGGGCTCTCTACACAGCCTTGAAGGGCTAGGGGCTCAGGCCTCAACTTTGACAAGCCCTGAGCCGGGGCTTGGTATATTTAGTAATCAAAGTTTGAGACAAAAAAATTTCACTCCCACACTTCCACCGCGCCGAAATGACGGAAATGAACTTCGAGCCCAAGCACCCAAAACAGGTACCAGTCCACTCAGCAAAGCTTACCGCCGCTGAGAACGTGGCAACCCCTGAGCTTCGCTCACACCAGATATCTAAATCAAGCTCCTTGGGGGCTGAAAGCAGGGCTTCTCCCACTGACAACAACTCAGCCACCATTCTTGGCCGAAAACGCAAACAGGCCAACAACAACACTGGCAACCCCATTGTTGATGTATTAGATTCAGACAGTGACTCTGAAGATGAGGCCCAGGCGTCGTCATCAGAGCTCGGCAAATGTGAGAATCGTGAGATCTCATTTTGTAAAAAACTTTATTGCTGAAACCTGTCAGCGGCAGGCAAACGAGTCACAACGACATTGAGGGTTCCTTGTGCTGACCACAATGGTAGGTCAATACAGTCACCTCACAGTCCAGGAGTATCAACACTCTGTTCATCTAGGGCCATCTTCATCGCAGCAAGCAGAAGTTATTGGTTCTGACGGTCTCCTTGCTGACATTCAGGTATTGGACATCGACGCGCCTCAAAAGCCTCGCCGAGAACAATGTAGCCGTGATGTCGACCACTTTTTTGACAACATTTTTGTCCATGACAGCGACAGAAAATGGTGCTGCAAGTGCAGATCTTGCTTGTAAGTTTCTTGCTACCTTAATAACTGATTCTACTGACTCTTGTGACAGGTTAGTTCTTGTCGCGGAAATAATGACTCTTCAGCATCATTTAGATTCGAATTTAACCCATCAGGTACGTATTCTCACTATGTATTGTTTATTTGGGCAGCGGGCTAACCATGCTCCTACTACAGACCAAGTATTTGGAGTGGGCCAAAGAAAATACCTTTGCATCAATGCTTCCTAGAGATCACAAGGCTCAGAAGGACAAAGCCCAGGGTGGGCGACAGACGCAACTCGATGGCCACCTCCAGCCTATCCCTCAGCAGGAACCAAAGGTTCTATACAGCGATGAGAGGTTTCGCACTGCTGCCATTCACTGGTTGGTAGCTACAGATTTGGTACATACATCTGCATATAACTATGAGATTGAGCTCATTGACAGCCAGCTGTTATCCACTCTCGAGCATCCAGCTTTCCACAAGATGATTGATGTTGCAGCGCAAGCGCCAAATGGTGTCAAAATCCCAGACCGTAGGGTTACGCGCCAACTTATCCTTGACGACTTCAAGGATCACATGCTCAAACTATGTACGCAACTATTGGTAAGTGATCCACCCCTAACACAATGTATTAACTGATTTGTGTAGAGCGATGCGGTGAAAGGGCGGATCAACTTAACCTGTGATGCTTGGCAGGCGTCCAACACCGATGCTTACTTTGCTGTTACTGGATCTTGGACTCAGGAAAATTCACCAGGTGTGTGGGAGGTGAAAACGGCCCTCATCGGCTTTACACGAATGAACAGTGTACATAATGGTATTCGGCTGGGACAGGCCCTTTTCAAGGTTGTTCAGCGGCTTGGGATTGCACATAAGGTATTAGTATCTCTGTCAACGTACATTTACACTAATGCTATGGAACAGATTGGCCACGTCACATGCGATAATGCGAGCAATATGGACACAATGGCAAGCGAATTCGCAATGCACATTGCGGAGACCACAGGTCAAGCATGGGATCCCAAACAAAGACGAATTTGGTATGCATTTCACCTGTACCTTCATCCTTGCGCTGATATACAGTTGGTAGTTGCCTTGCCCACATTGTCAATTTGGCTATGCAAGCGCTGCTGCGCGCTCATAGCAAATTAAGGGAGTATGATCTGAAAAACCCTGATGCGAATTTGATAGGGCAGCATGGCTCACAACGTGATGAAATTGGCGTCATACGTTCCATTTGTGTTAAGGTGAGTTCAGGCCAATCCTTGCTTTATGTGCATTACTAAAACAAACAATCACGCAGGAGTGCTCATCAGCAAAACGGAAACAACTATTTCAAACGATACAACAACAGGACAAGCTGAACCATCCACCATGGCAGCGCCCGCTACAACTTGTTCTTGACATGCCAGTAAGATGGTCCTCGACATATCTCATGCTTCACCATGCCGAAATTCTCAAGGACAATGTTGATACATTCATGCACGAGATCACAGGTGCTGAGAAGGAGCGAGATAAGCGCCTAAAGCTACAGGCCCTTCAACTGAATGCTGAAGAATGGGCTCACGTCAAGATGTTACTTGGCCTCCTCGCCAAGTCTGAGTTTGCTCAGCAATCGTTTTCGTCAGACTGTGGTCCTGCCACCCATCTCGCCCTTCCTGCTCTGGAGTCTTCGCATAAAGCATGGAAAACCCGAAGTCTCAAAGCTGAATATTGTGACTTTAAGCCTGTGCTCGAAGCTGGCATCAACAAGGTCACAGAATACTACGAGAAGACTACTGACTCCGATGTGTACATAATGTTGATGCATACGTTTTGAATGTGACGATGGCACAATTGTGTTTGCTAACAATGAATGTTATAGTACTCGATCCAATACAAAAAGTGCACCATATTCGCAAGTTCTGGGGAGAAGATATGTATGACGAGGCTCTCAGACATGCAGAAGTCCTGGTATGTTATTAGCCATGATCACAGCGACTACTAATATGCTGTAGTACAAGGCACGACACATAGAACTAAATGGCATCTCCACCATTGCAAAGCCGAGTCAGTCTACCGCAGCATATGGGAAGATTGGCCAGTTACTACGGGAGCTCTCAGATGACGACGACGATGAAGCAGACCTACAGCCAGCGCACTGCAACCCTCAACAGCCCTGGCTCGAGGACTTCCACGGCTACCTCAATTCAAAAGATCAGCTCACACCAGGTATGACGATCGTCACATGGTGGGGGCTAAATGCAGCTAGGTACCCGGTATGGGGCTCATTAGCTCACGACTATCTGGCCATCATGGCTACTTCTGTGTCGAGTGAGCGGGCATTCTCGTCTTCCGCTATCACCATCAGCAAGCGCCGAAACCGACTACATGGAGATATCATCGAGGCCCTGCAATGCCTCAAGTGTTTCCAGTGGCATGACTTGTTGTTCCGCGAGAAACATGATCCATCAGTGGTGTCAGAGGCTGCCATACAAGACTCCGAGCCCCAGTCAGACTCGGGTCATCAGCAACACACAGCAGTCCTGGGCATTTTAGAAGGTGAAGCTCAAGGGCCAGGCCAGCTTGATGATTGGGAGAGCTTAGAAGAGGTAGATGATGACATTTGAATAGTACTTTTTTGTTGTCGTTAGATACTGTATCGCCGAGAATCCCTCACACACAAAAGCCGCAACATGCTGGGGCTTAAGCCTGGCTGGGCCCCAGGCCCTGCTGAGCTATTAATAAGGGCTCAGGCTTGGCCAAAGTCAAGCCTGAGCCCTCAGAAGCCAGGCCCGAGCCAGGGCTTTTGGGCCAAGCCGGGCCCTGCACAACACTAGTGGCTATTACTCCCCCACGACCTTGCCAGCTCCTTGTCTTTCATTAAAGAAATCAGTGCCGTGGCCAAGGTTCCATTGACCTGGGACACCTGGCATGCTCACATGGGGCAACCTGATGGAGATACTGTCAAATGGTTACCATTTGTCGCCATAGGAGTAACCGTTGACCTTGACCAGCCTCTTAATCGATGCGAGGCATGCATCATGGCCAAGCATCCCTGTAAGCCTTACCCACCATCTGAAACACCATGTGCGGCCCACATGATCAACCTCATCATGATCCACTCGGATCTTTGTGGTCCTTTTCCTGTTCGCACTCCTCATGGCAAGCTTTACTTTATTGTGTTCCTGGACGACCACACCCATTTCCTCAATGTTCAGCTGCTTGCCATGAAGGAACAGGCACTCACAGCCTGGATGGTGGTTCAGAAGTTATGGGAGAACCACTCGGGCAGAACTGTTAAGGTGTTTTGCTCAGACAACGGTGGGGAGTTTGTCAATGCAGCATTTACAGCTGTGCTAGTGGACTGTGGGATTCAGCGACAGCTCACCAGTCCATACGCTCACCAGCAGAATGGGAAGGCTGAGCATGCTATCCACACATTGGAAGGTCGAGCTCTCGCCATGCTTGAGGCTGCTAACCTGCCGAGCAATCTTTGGGGCAAAGCTGTCCTCACCACCACTTATCTCTGGAACCACATGGAGTCGATCTCACTGCCGCCAGGGACCACCCCCTATGAAATCATCAACAGAAAGAAGCCTGACCTTTCCCACATCTGCATTTTTGGCTCTCGCTGCTGGGCTTGCATTCCATCTGAGTTGCAAATGAAACTTGGGCCTCACTCCCACCGTGCCATCTTCCTTGGCTATCCTGATGGTACCAAGGGTTACCGTGTTCATGATGCTGACAATGGCTCTTTCTTTGTTGCCCATGATGTGGTGTTCAACAAGCAATTGCCCATGCTCATCAACATTGAGGATGATGACGATGATGAGGTGGATACCGCATCAGACGCACGTCTAGGCCCTGATTGTGCGACCTCTTTGCCTGAGTCCCAGGCAACTGCGTCTCACACCCTGCCTGCATCCCCTGGGTTGTCAGAACAGGATGTGATCCCACACAGGTCTACTCAAGCACGTGTCCCAACACAGCTTGGAAAGGCATATGCAGAGGACCGGGCCACCACGTGTGCCTGTCTAGATGCGCTACGTGAGAAACAAACCATTGTGGTGCAAGGGGCCTCATCTGAGGGGGTAGGGTTGTTGAGCGAGGGGGTAACAGTTGAGACAGAGACAGAGAACATCAACTCCCTGAGGATAATAGAACCTGACACCACCTTACCTGATGTCACAACCAGAGTAGTCATTGAGGATAGTGTTTAAAGGTCCAGTCCTAAGACCTTAAAAAGACCAGGACTGGACTGGACCAAGACCACAAAAGACTATTTTAGTCTTTTGTGGTCTTGGTCTTGGTCTTTTCAATTTTGAAATATAAAAAGACTGACAAAGACCGGTTCAGACCGGTTTAGACTGATGTACAACCACAGGGGCTACATCTCCCTATTTTTCTATATTTTTCCTGATTTCTTTTTAATTATTCTGACATTATTTGGGTTTTTAACAAAAGTGTAAGTGAAAGTGTAG
>JBBPQT010000792.1:0-11159 GCA_038092715.1 Boletus smithii | reverse complement strand
TGGTGTTCTCTTTTTACCACAACTGTCACTTATTCAACCCTACCAGAACCAGACGACACGATTCGAAGCTGTTTCTCCCGAAAACCGAGAGAGAAGTCTTTGGCCTCCTGGGACTCGCGTACGTTCACCCTACGTTGAGAAACGCAGACGTATGAAAAGTTGGTCGTGTGGCGCCAGCTCCCCCCCTTTTTTCTTCTTCGTTTTGTGGCTATCATTACTTATCAGTGAAAAGTGTATCAATATTCGATTAAGCGATTCCGTGCTCGGGCGATTCGTAGCGCAACAAAGCAGTTCCGCACGTCAACAACATGTGGAAACGATCTATTAAAACAAGAAACAAAAAAAATACATCGGTCTAACGCCAATTAGGAATGGGATACGCCAACTGCCGTGTTGAACGAACCCTATCCCCTGGACGTCCGGGCTGGGCCCGCTACTCTCCGTTACGTTCTACGCCCACCGTGACTGTTTGGAACGTTCCATCAAATTCAATTCTATGTTTCATGTTGCACCACAGGGGGGCCGTCACTGACGCCCTCATCCATTCTTCATCGCGACGGGATTGAGGCTTACAGGGTCATTCCATGACAATCGGTGGTTGGTATTTTGGGGTACGATGGCAAACCGAAAAAAAAATCAAATTACTTACTCAAATTTAAAATATATTTATATTCGTCTGAACGAAAATCTGACAACCCTTGCCCCCTCCCCCCTTCCCCTTCTCGACCGGCATCACGAATGCAATCAAAAGAATGTTTTGGCAGTTGTGGGATTATTAACATCAAAAGGATAGATAACGAAAAGTCCGAGAGAGCGAGGGAAATTCCAAAACATGTGTTCGGTCCGCACGTCTGGAACCGGCGGCCGGAGGGACAAGTCGTTTCCGCCTTCCCGGTCCGCGGAGCGGCGGTCCTTTCCACTCCATTCTCCGGACATGTGACTGAAACCATACAACCAGGATCATACAGATTAAGTTAAGAAAAAAGGAGGGGTGTCTTTTCATCTCAGTTGACAAAAGCTTGAATGCCTGTCAATGCCTTGCCCAGGATGAGGGTATGAATGTCCTGAAAAAAAAAAAAAGTTGTCGTCATGTAAGCACAAGGACGACTACATACATATGTGCCTACATCCGGGACGAACGTTTGGGTGAGCAACACAGCGTGCGGGCGGAACGGTTTACAACATACCTTCGTAAGTGTTGACGACTTGTAGGTTCGCGACGTGCCGACCGACATGATACCTAAAGTGCCGTCGACATCACACCAAAAAAAAAAAAGGGACGTCGTGACTCACTCATCTGATGAGGCATTTCCTCCCAAGATGTCCAAGACGATTCGGGCATGTTGCAGCGCCTTCCCACAATTGTTGCGCTTCACCATGCTCACCATCTCAGGCGCCAATCTGCCGGTTTCCTTGAGGCGACCGACTTGAAGACTGGCTTGTAGGCCCAGTGCGATTTCAGTCTGGGCATCGACCAGCTTCTTTTGTATAAGCTGGAACGATGCAAGAGGTCGTTTGAACTGCTTTCGCTCGAGCGCGTATGCAAGCGTCTTCTCGACGCAATCCTCCAAAGCTCCCATGGCACCCCAGGAAATACCATACCTAATGTTCTCGTCATCAGTCCGCAGTCATCGCCCACGAGAACAAATGTACCGTGCACTATTCAGACAAGAGAACGGGGCGCTGAGCCCCTGACCATGGGGGAGAAGGTGGTCGTGCGGTACTCTTACCGAGTCCATGAAAATAGACCCTGTGACCGATGCACGAAGGGCAACCTTATTTTTGATTGGCGGCGCCTCAAGACCTTTCATGCCCTATACCATACTTTAGATTTTATGGAAGGATAAGTTGAGCCTAGCGGTATGACATGCCTTTTCAAGGATGAAGCCCCGAATCTTGCCATCCCACTTGCAGCGTGCCCATACCACAAAAATATCACTATGTTTTGTTTGGACCGATCAGTGAACTCACACGAGAAAGGGGCGACATACGCTACTGGCGCATTCGTTATCCAGGTCTTGCTTCCCTTGAGGATGAAATCACCGTCTGCTTCCTCCGCGGTCGTTTCCATTCCCGCGGGGTCGGAACCATGATTCGGTTCAGTGAGTCCCTTGAGAAAAAAGACTTGGAGGGTCAAAAAAAGAGTTCAGCAAGTTCTGAAACATACGAAGCAGCCGACGAGTTCTCCCCGAGCTACGAAACAATAGTGTCAACCCCATTCGATATCACTGTCACGGCAATGATTACCTAGACGAGGAAGATATTCATTCTTTTGTGCCTCGGAACCGAATTCATGGATGGGATGCATCACGAGGGAGGATTGTACGGAGGCCGTCGACCGATAACCCGAATCGACTCTAGAGAACGACGAGTCAAAACGCTCAGCACGACTATGAACACTACCATTGGGGCGACGAACCTTTCAATCTCGCGTGCGATCAGACCATATGCGACATGGCTGACACCAGCACAACCGTAGCCTTTGATCGTCGAACCCAGCAGACCCAATTTACCCATTTCGGGTAGAATATCATGGTTGAATTCTATGAACGTACTCGGCCGTAAGATACAACATGAAGTGCACATGATTGATGGCTCACGTTCTGTTCGCCATCCTTCCAAGACACGAGGTGCCAAGTTTTCCTAGCGAAACCCGACATGCTGGTACTCGAACGTCACGAGGTAGATATCAATGGGACATGCCTGACAATATTCGCGCGCGGTATCCCTGTACATGATACGTGAGTAGGGCACGAGGAAGGCCGAAGACCGCACTAACCTAATGGCAATTTCTTCTTCTGTGAGCAAGGAGTCCAACGAGAGGGGATCCTAGCCCCACAGTCGCGTGAGTGACCCAAAACAAATCCGAAAACGAGACGCACATCAGGTTTATACTGTGCATATTCTTGGGCTATCCTTGATTCATACTGACCAGGGTTGAAAATGAGGATGTGAAACACATACCGCGAGCCAAAGGAGTTGTCGAAAATGACCGTGTAAGTGATTTCGCAGTTCTGAAATGACAGAACGAACTTCCAAAGAGACGCGCCGCCGTAAACACCATCATGGATTCGACGGTGAGTGGTAAAGTTGCCATTCAATAGAATAGATAGCTTATATAGAGCAAAGTCACACTGTTCGGCACGGACCATGTTTAGCGCAGCCTTCACCAGGTTCAACTAGGAGGTGAAAACCAAGTAACTAGTCTAAGATACGCTGTAACATCATGTTTTCTCATCCCCCACCTTGTCTGAATCGTCAGCACTTCCTGTCGCGGGAGAGCGTTGCAAGAGACTCTCGAGACTTTGTTTCAAGCTCTCTTGGGCGCTCCGAGGCATCTCAAACTCCTTCGCATCATCCGCCTCCATGTCCGGCATCCAAAGCGGCGCCGACAATGGTTCCCAATCACTTGCCGCATCTTGCTCTCGTGTTTCAGTTCCACTCAGAGGTTGCTTCATCTCCGGGAACAAAGGATCAGCAACGCCCAAAATCTGACTCCACTTGTTCAACGCCAACCGCATATTTTTGCTGTCCAATGGAGGAGGATCCTGAGCGGGAGAGGTGAACGGAGAGGACGCATAGAGTGGTTTGAGTGGTGCGAAACCACCCCATTCCAAGAATCCATGGCCAATTGCAGCTTTCATGGCTCGCGAGCGGAACGGCGGTTTCACTGTACTCCGGAATGTGATCGGGGAGCCTGGATGGCGTGATCACCTCATGCCATCCCGGAAGGAGCGAAAAAGAAACAAACCTGACCGTTTAACGTTCAATATGACAAACCGAACTGGTTTTGGGGCCTCGTCCTGGGAACCTTTGCTACGATTTTCTGGTACAAGCAAACTTGTTAGGTCATCCAAACCAAGGCCACCTTCAGGGCGACCCAGCGAAGGTGGTAGCACAACTTTCAGCGTCGTGCCTTGGGGTGGTACGCGAAGGAGCGATCTGGGTGACTCAAACGCCGCCCAACAGATTGCCTGGTATTCTGAACGAATTTCCGAATCCTAGGCATCCATATAAGCATCCTAATGGCACACAATTCGATGAAGACGTGCCCGCAGTAAACGATAGTCGCGTATACGACCAAACTGTCGTTCTATCGCTCTGAGGCCATGAAGAGCGTCCACCATCGACTCTGGAACGCAGGAGAACCTAATTTGAATGGTGCGCGGCTCCCGTTCGGTAGTGGTGCCTTCCCAATCGCCATGCCCAGTGTCGTCTATGTGAAACCGTCGCCAATGATATCTTGCACGAAATACCGTCCGTGGAGTCGTGTCCAAGATATTCTTTTGTGCAGCTTGCTTGAAGGCGCTGACCAACATCAATGGATTATGTAAACATCACCAACTAGTTTTTTTTTTCGTGCGCCATGTCTTCTTCTTACCGCAATGCCCTCGCAGCGATTTCGACCAGGACTGGTTCACCGTTGCCGTCGCTGATAGTTTCATTTGCTGTCCTCCATGAACTGACTGCCATAGCTCCTCTCGTGGGCATCTTTTATGCCGCAAAAAGTTTGCACGTCGGTGAACGCGTTGTCAACCAGTTCACGCGCGACGCTGGTCAGCCAACCGGGTGGGCGACCGATCAACTTTCCAAATGGGTCGACGAGGGCGAGAAATGGGCCCACCGTGTCGGTCACCGCTATGGCGTGTTTGGGTTCGAGAAAGGCACTCTCGTCGATCACCGTCGTTTGTCTGGGCAGCTGGCAGGCGATGTGGCCAACGCAGTTTTGGCCTATGCTGCCACCAAGGTTCGTTCTTTAGCCGCTTGTGCTGTTTTGCCTGCTCAAATTTGATTGTCAGGCACTTTTACCGGTCCGCATTGGCTTATCGCTCTGTCTAACCCCTGCCTTTTCGAGACGGATAGTCGAGCCCATTCGTCACAGGATCATTCGACCGTTGACAACGCGAAAACCGTGAACAAATAAATTTCTGGCAAGTAAATACTCTGATACTGTTCATGATGATTTCTTTGCCGCCCCAGTCGTAGCCGAAGGCTCTGACGATCGGCAGAGCAACCAGCCAAAGATTTGCACCCCTGATCCTTTGACCCCCATCCTGTCCTTGATATCGCCCGCTAACTTGGTTTCGATCCTAGCTTCATCGTTGCGTGGTGACGCTTGTGGTCTGTATTCACACGTGTGTCTGATCGGACTTTGTGTGTACGATGACAATTCTACGTGGACGTGTTGTACTTGTCGATCAGGGTCTTTGTATTGTTAATTGCGCATTCCCTCGCATGAATGAGTCTTTTTGCCTTGGTGAGATCGAGTGCTTGTTGCATCACACGATAATCGGGGGCATTGCGCTTTGCCCCCAAGTTCTCGGGGTGGGACGAAGGATTTGAACCCTGCATCCCAGCATCTCGTTCGCGCATCCTTGCCAACCGCGTCCGCAAGCTGGCCAAAAGAGCGTCCAGCGTGTTCAACGTCCGCACGCACTCTTCCATCTCCTCCACCTTTTTGAACCGACGACACACCTCGCTCGCACACGTTTCCACATGGGTGAACCGAACCGGTCCCAACAACGTCCCACCGAACCTACGCGTTCAAATGGCATCCTCAAGTTAGCGAGGACAACAAAACCCGACGCACCACCGACGGACGATCACCACCGCATCCATCGCCCCCTCCCGCTGCATCACCCCCAACACCCTCTTTCCCGCCCATCGCTCCCCACCGTCTTCCCACCCCTCGTCCACCTTGAACTCGTCCGGCCCGCCCAAGCCCGTCTGACCGGGTTTGACGACCATACATCGCCACGCAGCGATTGTGTACGCGTCCCCGTCCCGCTTGTTCGTGTTCGCGTGTCGTTGCTGAGGTTGTTGGCGCAACGTTCCCTTTGCTTCGTCCACCGTGTTCGCGCGGTAGATACAGCCGAGAAAGGTAGACCCACGGTCTCGGATCTCTTGCGAGGACGCAAGCGTGGATGAAAACGACGGCGAGGTTACTATCGTCGACATGGAAATTGTGTCTCACGCAGCTGCCACTTGTACCTGTGGTAGTAACAAATCAATAAAGTAACAACACGCCCACGAGCCAACGGCGACTTGCAAGCGTCCTTGACGAGAAATAATACAGCAGAGAACGATCAACATGTCAGATACTCAAGAATACTAGTTCTAGCGGGCCCGTATAGTAGACACCTGTTTTGGTCCCCGTAATGTACTCTGTCCGTAAGCCTTGACAAACAGGACGAGTTGAACGAGGGATGCTAAAAAAAGAGTGAGCGTGCTCTAAGATTGCCTATGTGCACAAGAGTGGATGGTTTGAAACGAGGGGGCTAGTGAACAGCGATCACAGGAGACGTAAGGATACGGGCACAAAAGAAAAGGTCCATGTCATAGCGGGCGTTAGAGTACCTTTGAAGAAAATAGGAAAGTATTTAGGTCTGGTACGGATCACTGTTCATGTACAGGGAATGTTAATATCCCCCTCGATAGACGCCACGTCCAGCGAGATTAGACATGGATTCTTGGGAAGAGTGGTTCGTCGAAGTCCCTCTCGAGGGATACGGTCGGTGTAGGGGGGCCTCCCGGTAGCCCTCTACGGGCGAGTATTGCATTCCGGCTTGAGGAGGATACTGCATCGGTGCGGGTGATGCAAACCGAGGTAGTGGCTGAGGCGCTGGGGACGCATATCTCGATGGAGGGCGTAGCATCGGGTCTGGCGACGCGTATCTAGGGAGCGGTGCCTGGCTGGCCACGTCCCCGAGGTCATACCCAGGATCGTTCAGGAGCGGTAAATGGTCTGCGCTCCCACCAAGCCGCGAGAGCTCAATGGCGCTCACGCTGGCCGGGTTCATCGGCGGCTTGGTCGCATAGCGATCATATGCGGACGGCGCGGGGGATGCACGGCCCCCCGCCATCGAGCTCGCGTAGTAGTGCGTCTTTTGGTGATAGACTGAGGCACTATCGCCGCGATTGTGGCCAAAGATGGCGTTTGAGGCGATGGAGCGGGCATCCCAATCCAATTCGCCTCTGTCGCGGCGATACAGCGCCGGATCGTACTCCAGGTCCCGCTGTTCGATACCCGCAATTCGGAGACCGCCTTCCACAACCTGTGCATCCATCCTTTGTCCACCATATCCGTCCAACCGAGCCTTGTCGCTGCCAATCCTGCCTTTGTACACGTCAGCAAGGAGGGGCATCATCTTGGCATGTAACATAGGCGCAAACAACTCGGCATGGAGCGCGGGGTGACCGAAACGCTTCTCAAGGCGGTGTCCAGAGTCGTCCGCTCGGGAAGAGTGGATCTTGGCTTGTCGCAGTTCCGCCTCCGAGGGAGTGTAGTACATAAATTTCTCATAGAACGTCTTGTCCAGCCAAATCTTGAAGGCAATGACGAACAGGATCGGTGGGACAGTCGTAACCCACATGAAAGACTTGAATTCATATTGAAGACCGATAGCTGAACGTTGCGTGTGCTCAGAGAGAGAAAAGCCAAGGGGGAACTCGGGACTTACTGAGAATCATTAGCATTTGCATCAGAACCACCGACACTAGCAACCTGTTGACGACCATGTTCCAAAGACGCTGACAGAATAGCGAGTCAGTGGGATGATTCTAACGCATACTTTAATACCTACCCCTCCAGTCTCAACCTGCGTGACGAACACAAACATCAACTGGTACTTGTAAACCCACGAAGAAATCCAAAAGACGATAGCGCCGGCGAGGGAGACCAGGGGTGCGAGCGGCGCAAAGACGAACGCAACAGTACCCATGAAGAGCTGCACAAGTCATGTAAACTTGAGCTTTCACATAGAAACGGATGAACGTACAATGTTCGCACTGGTGTGGGGTAGAGTGATGAGCACCGCAGACGATGACATGGGGAATCGACTTACTAGTAGATGTCATACTGGAATTCAGGTGGTTGCGTCCATTCACGGATGTCTCGAGGAGTACGGCCGAACACGCTAAAAGGGACCGACAATCAAATCGTTGCATGTCTGACGTTTGGAATGATGCTCACCGCGTTTTGAACGACGTCCAAACAAGGTTCAAGATCTGGGCCAAGTCAAATATCACGAGGAAACCGCGCAGGCTACATGAACTATCTCAGTACCCTTCGATACATTTTCGTTTTCGACGTACGGGAAGAACGTGAGCCAATACGAAGCTTGGTTGATGTAGGTTTGATTGATGCTGGCTGGTAATGCTGATTGGGTAGTCTCGAATCAGCCAAATAATTCGTTTCATGAAACTAGGCTTATCCTTACACGATAACCCGTCAATGACCCCCTGGAAGCTGGTATGGGCACCAACCTCAATGATGACCTGTTCGGAAGCAACTGGAATAGAATTATTTTTTAGACTTGGGAGAAAAAGGCATCGTTCACTGGCGACTTACTGAACAAGACACCAATCAGGGTGAAGATCACCAACTGCGAGATCACCAAAAAGGCAAAATAGCGAGCGACGACGGCACGATCAAGACTGTACATCAACGCTCTGAGTGTCGAACCCCTCTCAGTAGTATATGTTGTCCCTTACCGACTACGCGTCTGAGCGCCCTGGAATTGAGTGAGCCATCGCATGACGATGGGTAAGAAAAATCCGAATAAAGCCGAGACCGCGGGTGGCAAGACACCAGAAACGAACGCAAAAGAACCCGGAGAAGTTTTGGACCATTGTGACAAGAAACCAACGTATGCGGATATCTGTAAAGAGTGTCACAAAATGTCCACACGTCAGGCGAGGTGAAAACCGCACCGAGGATAAGTTGGCAAGAATGGAGATGACGAACAGCGGGATGGTATTGAAGAAACAGACCAACAACAACAACAAGAAACCGATCGATCTGTTCCGAATTAACTCTGCAGTCGATTTGTTCAGATTCTCCCAAATCTGCGAGTCACAGATGAGATGCTAAGCAGTGAGGGGAGGCAGAGTGCAACGACGACGCACGATGTCTTTGGGATTGGGTGCCAAAGCAATGTCTGTGCCCTTTGGATGTTTCTTGCGAAGGATATGTGCTACGATGTGGGCATATGCAACTGCAGCCATGGACGCAAAGCCATAGCTTTCTGCTTTACGGGTATCAATCTCCTTGCGATGATCCTCGATCGCCTTTTCCGTGCGTTGAAGTTTCGCGCTGGCAAAACGTGAGATCGGCGTCCATGCCCACCAAACCAAACCAAGCCACGCACGTATAAAAGTCGATGGCATCCTTCTTCACACCACCCATGCCGAGGAAACCGCCGATGCGAATGGTCGGACGATCCTTGGCGATCTGTCCCCCCTTGAGGTACGTGACGAGAACCTGTTCTAGCTCGCGTACCGCCGTGTTGTGGTATTCGATAAGCTCCGGAAGACGACCGACTTTACGACCGATGTGCACCGACGTTGTAGGGTATGGAACCTGGACGCTTTCAAAGATGGCACGGATCCCTTCGTCGGTTTGGTATTTCCTAGGGACGCCGGTGACGAGGAGGGTTCGCGCGTAAAAGGACTCGAGGTACTCTGGTGAGCGGAACCATTCCTGGCGTAGACGTAACACGTGTTTCCAATTCCGCCAGATGAAGAACATGACGAGGCCGGATATGAGATATGAGACTGCGACGTGGGCAAAGAGGTAGGTCCCTTGAACGTCGCGGATGGTGAGCATGGAGAGGATGTTACGATTTGAGGAGGAGACATTCTGAACGTTGTATACGGCGTCGATTGGTATGAGCACAGCACATCCAAGCAACGCGATGGAGCTGAACATTGTGCGCATCATGCGGGTAAAACGTAGGAAGGTGACGGCGTCGAGACCAATCTTCTCCACGAGCTCTGGTTCTTTCGAACGGTAGAGCGGTGGTAGCCATCCAAAGACAGAGTCGGATATCCGGGGTGGTGACTTGTCCCCAATGTGGTATTTGACTTTTGGTTCGTAAATCACCTAGGTCATTTTGGTATCAAGACATAGACGGCGACGTGCTGACGTAGTAACGATATACCTTGTTCTTGGGCCTTAAGACGTTAAATGCCACCACTGTGACTACCTGCGGATAGTAGGGACGTGACATAGGTACGTTTTGGAGTGCAACCGACCTACTGAAACGATGGACATGAGGGCTACTTGGGAACCGACTGCAGCGGGCGCCAGCGCTCTTGATGCGTTGTCATTGATGATTGTGGTAATGTTAGCCATAGTGTAAAGAAATTAGACGAGTCTCTCGACTCGACGACTGAAAATGAGAGTAAGTCAGTGGGTTGGTACAGTTACAGTACGGGAAAGAAAAGCCCGACTCGTACGACTACCGTGGAAAACGACCTTTTGTTGTTCTTTTTGGTCGATGTAGCTCAACAGCCTAACAAAAGAATTTGGCCGTCGTCCAGCAGCCGCGTTGTAACAGTCGTCCGTCGTCTCGAGGCACACAAATTAAGCAAAAATATTACCATCACCTTCAGGCGTTCAACCTCGCACTCAGGCTGGACTTCGTGGTCACAGCGTGCAAGTTGGCACATTGACAACGCGGTACCATCATCCCGCTTCAGGGCCTCAAATACTCAGATAATGATGATCGAGGCGATGCAACGCAAAGTCCCGGGGAACTGATTGGGAGTACACGCATCAGTGCGTCTGTAGGTCGCGGAGATGACTGTACTTCGTGACTCCAGGCTGGGTGTTGTGTGGCGTGATAAGTACAATATGCCCCTACTCTTCAGCCCGCGGATCAATAGCCAATCATCTTGGTGAACATCCCCCACGAGCCTATCTACTGGCGGTGGCGGGCACTCTGACAGAGCCGCAAATGTCACAACCAAAGAGGAATTGCTCAAGTCCACGGTTAGTCGTCACGTCCTATTCTACATACCCTGTGACTCAGACACCGTGCCTGAATAATGATCCCATTCAGTGAGTGCGCGACAGTTGTGAATTGCGTTGTCGACTGTGCTTGGAACTCCAAGCTATCCTAAACCGTCACATCACAGTCTTGGTAACATCGGTCTGGTTCCTGAAGACGAAACGCGCATTGAGAGCGTCAACGGGGACTCAGCCATACCATCGCTTTGCAAAAACCAAACTCACGATTTTGGTACGACATACACTATATTCTTAGTGGACGTCGGTGAAAGCTCGCAGTGCCAGATACGGTGCATCGCTACTCTGCATGTGATGGTTAGGATGAGCTCGACCACCGCGGCCGTAGTAGTGGTCGCCCCGAGGCTCG
>JBBPQT010000791.1:0-11160 GCA_038092715.1 Boletus smithii | reverse complement strand
AAAAAAAAGAGGTATCAATAGACATGTATAAAGCAATCCCTGCTTACACACCCAGTGTCGCGATTTCATGAAAAAAATTCATCATGCGACACTTTGCATACCCTATGTAATCAAACTCTGCTTTAGCCCCCCTACGGCTCCTCTCCACGTCATCCTTCGCCTGAACGATGCCCCAGATCGCCCACATTCCGTGCGACGCAGGGCTCCAAAGGCTGACTTGTCGTTCCAACTTTGCTAAACGCGCTTCGCCAGCAACTTCCGTCGTGGATGTCTTCGAGGGTGTGTGAGCATGCAAGAGATAGGCCTGGTAGAAATTACGCCGCTGCTGAGCTGTCGGATAACATGAAACATCGAGCAGGTGAGGCGTGGAGGAGTGGTAATCAGCAGTCCACTCGTGAAAATGGTTGGCGATATCAAAGGCAAGGGGATTGGACGAGGCGTACTCAAAGTCGACGACGACAAGCTTCAGCAACGCGTCAGTACACTTTGTAGATGCCATGAAACAAACACTTACTTGGTGGTGCTCCGGCGTGCCTTCCGACGGCTTCCTGGCGAGTCTCAAAAGGTTTCCGTATTGAGTATCATTGTGAGCAAAGACGCGCTGGCTAGCCCCTTCTACCTTTTCCACTTGGGATAGCCAGCGCAGATACTGCACCCAGCGCTCGAGAAAGGCGTCAAGATTGAGAACAGCACGGTCACTCTCATCTAGGTTGGGATGAGCAAGGACTTCGCGAGCTATCGGGAGCCATGTTTTCACGTTCTTTTTAACCCCTATCTCCCAGCTCTTGCCTTCTAGACTCCTGACCGCCAGCGGTCCTTCGACTGCGGTGATCTCCACCGAATGGAGTTCAGCCATCCTGGCACCAATCCAGCGACTAATCTTCTCGTCTCGAAGGTCAGAGGGGCCCAATGTAACAGAGTCGAAATACTCCTCGATACGACCATTAGAAAACGTGCCATAGATACGTGGTCCGATGTGATAGCGTGAAGAGAGTATGTGGAGAGTATGAAGCTCGTGAGGTCGTGAAATCAGCGAACCTGACGAAGGACCGTAGATACGCAGTAAAATGGTAGGAATAGATGGTGAGGGTGGATAAGAGACGAAATAAACAGCATTTGTGAGAGACCCAGACGCCTTGCGAATCGAAAGTTGGGCGGGGTCTAGGTGCTGAGGAGTACCCCAAGCAGGGACACGAAGCGCAACCACTAGCGACGCAAGTTGTGTGGCAAACGACGATGATTGGTAGGACCTACGAGAGTAGTGATAGTATGAGCGATGTTGCAAGACCACCAGACCGTCACACATGTCTGTACCATTTACGAGACGAGACTTTGGAGGGGATACGGGTGTCGGAAAGGCTCACCTCGCGTCCAAGTTAACAGCGGCATTGCGCAGTCCATTGACAACCTCTACCTTGCACGCTGAATTGCTCGGAATCAAGCAAGTGTTAGCCAAGTTACGGGGCTCATGGTCGAGGCTGTGAAATACAGCGGCGCGTCCCCGTTCCGCGTTGGGATCACGACGGACAAATGCCGGCAAGAGTTCCGCGAGAACAGTTTGGTTCATGATAGCGGTGGTACAGAGGCAAAGGAGGAGATAGGGAGCACACGACCATTAGTGGCGGACCCCGGGCACTCGTGTGCCGCTGACGGTGAAAGTATTATGCATGATACGGTGAGTGTGAATGACAAATCAAGTCGACAGTACTATTCAATGATCATTCGTCCAATGGCTAATAGGTATCTTGAAACACAAGCACCTCCAGGTCCCCATAAGGACCACTGACTTATGTCCAGGTCCGCGGTGGCCTGGCAAGAAGCTTACCCTGTTTCGAGACGTGTTCGGAACCAACATGAATTTCCGTAGGTCGGCCCCGTAACCTTTCATACACTTCAGTGGATTGGGTGGCGGTCCTGACTGGTCCTGGCCGTCGGCTACCATCGGCTACCAGTTGACCGTTTCACTGGCATGCTGTGGTGCGCGGCGAGACAAAATGCAGACTAGTGACGATCCGGAGACTCAAAGATGCATGAGCGTAAATCTCGGTGCATTGTCTTGATCGGTCGGCGAAGTCGAGGCCTCCATCCTCACAAATGAAGTCATCCCAAAGATTTACAGTATGGCAAATACCAATCGCAAGGTTACGTTCCGTCAGTTTCATCCTGTGATAATGAAATGCTCGTATTATCTTTGCTCCAAGTAGAGTGTGTAATTGCCACAATGTCCTCACTTTACGTTGCCTCTTGGAACATGGCAAGGTCGCCTTCCGGGTGTCCTATTACTTACGCACTTTCGACATGTGTGTGCTGTGGTGCCTCGAACCCTGTCCGATGGTGTGCTCGGTGTATTTACGATCTAGCCCCAATATTCCGCGGAACAACATGGTATCAACTCAACTCCTGGGATCACCCCACGTTTCCGTTCTTCGGACAGCAGGCGTTCTCCCATGTCTCCACAAACGCGACATGGAAGCAGTCGACTTTTTCACCGACACGTGTTCTTGTACATGCAAGCTTTCGATTGACTCCGACAAGTCTGAGTCTGGGAAGGCGCGTTGTCCTACTAGATGGGC
Organism: Boletus smithii; assembly: GCA_038092715.1. Taxonomy (NCBI): domain Eukaryota; kingdom Fungi; phylum Basidiomycota; class Agaricomycetes; order Boletales; family Boletaceae; genus Boletus; species Boletus smithii. The sequence goes on along the minus strand of JBBPQT010000791.1, from coordinate 8,587 downwards.
ATTAGGCAATCTGCTGTGCCGTATTCATAGGTGCTCGCCCATACTGAGCACATACGTAAGTAATTCTAGATGGACATTGATTCTGTGGCCCCAGAAAGCTTGACGGCTATCGCGTGTCCGCCAACTGGCCGCGGAATTACTCACGGAAATCGCGTGTTATTCCAAACACGAGGTATGTGCTCTACCTTCAAGATGAGATCCGGCGTTCGATACTTCACGGATGCCGCTGCATCATGTGTAAAATCCGTTATGACTCTTTCCAGAATGTTTCTCATAGTTTGAGAGAATCAAATTAGGAAACCTGATAACACCGACCATAATACCATACAAACTACATGATGCCCATAGTGTGAATGTGATGCCTACCTCTAAATTCCATGTACAATAATGTTAGATGCTACAAACACGCAATCTATTTGTTTTATGCTTGTGTCGCGAGTCCTGCTGAATTGGAGGAGACACCCGCGTGCTCTTTCTTTTCCTGAACATCGTCATTCGTTCCCTCTATCGAGAACCGTTTTACGAAAAACGAAATCTTTGTGGTTGATTCACAATCAGTAACCCGATACAACCTCGATTGCCATACTCACCATCATAGCCACACACAGAAGTGGTGCACATACAACCCAGATTGTCTAATGGAAGCGATGTCACCATTATGATTGGTTGGTGAAGCACAGACACATACCTGGATAGCTTTTGAGACGGCGCCTAGAACCCCCCATCTCAGGGACAGGGGCTCGATCAAACTCAACGACGTCCAGTTAATTGATGAAGATGATCCTTGAACCTGGTAATCTGACGGCATGTAATGTGACAGCATGCCATCGAATATCAAACCAGCGACAGCCTTAACTCAAAATTTGAGTCGTAGTGGAAAATAGTGTGTAGTAATCCTTACCAATCCGATCGTTGCACCCGTGAACCTCACCAAGAAGAACGCGCTCGTCCCTGTTGCCAGATCAGAAGGTCCTAGCGCTTTTGCAAACACCTGGTATGGAGCGTGGAACAACATCCCGATGCCTATGCCGGCTATCAGTGGAAAGGTCGTCTGCGAAAGGCGCAGAGAGTCCTCGTCAAGTAACGCGAGAAGTCCTGAGGCAGATATGGATGTGAGGGAAAATTCAAGAGAGTGATTTAACTCGGCTTAGGCTTACCAAATCCTACTGTTGCGATGAGAAGCCCTGTGGTTATCACCCATTTTTGACCAGTCGTGTCACCCGTTCTTTTCTGCCAATATCCAATCAACCATGCAGCCGGCATAGAAGCCAGTGAGGAACCGAGGGAATAGGGCAACATCTGAATACCAGCCTCCAGAGGAGTCGAACCATTTACTGCCTGGTGGAAAGTAAAAGTAAGAGTTTGTTTGATTAATGCGATGAGCGAGCACACCTGGAAATATAACGCAAGATAGAACGTTCCAGCGTTAAAGGCCAGATTATGGAAGAACGTGATAAGGAGGACAAAGACTGGGAAGTCGGTGAGTTCATGGATGCCACCGATCAGAAATTCCCATACTAGTGGTGAGGCTTCGAAAGGCCACAGGTGGAAATAAGGCGTCACGACTTGTGTGGACCTCGTAAAAGCCGCCAAAGATGAGGATTAGGGGTCCGAGAATGATAAGCGAAAGAGTGGCGGGCGAGGTCCCTGTAAATTTAATGAAGCTTTGGATTTGTGAGGTCACAATCTAGCCTTACAGCCGTTGCTCGTGGCAAAGCTAAAACCGACAATTAACAACCCTGTCCCAACCATAAAGAGCAGTCTGCAAATCTGCCATAAGCTCGTGGAAATGAAGGATAAATCATAAACGTACAGGCCAATGAAATCGAATTTTTGAGCAAACGTTTGCCATGAGGCACTATTGGCGTGACCAATAGTGACGTCTCGAAGGGCTAGCACCAGAAGAATGAATGCAACAGTGCAAACAGGGAGGTTCATGTAAACTTGAGGAAAAACGGCGTTAAGTGGCGATCCAGTATAACTATTTGCAACTTACAGGCCCATCTCCAACTGATCGTGCGCGACGAACCCGCTAACCGACACGCGTATTGGCATATGGTCGGAGGTATGATAACAGACTTACAGCTGAATAATCCGCCTAGTAGAGGTCCTGCGATAGCAGAACAGCTCCATGTTACGCTGAGCGCCTGGGACCATTTGGCCCTGTTTTTTGGCTCGACTATTTCGGAAGTGATGACCCACACTGAACTGACTATCCCTCCACCCCCGACACCGGCCAAGGCCCGAGCTAATATGAGTCCCACGATGGACTTTAGGTAATCCGATCAGAGCAGATATACCACGGAGAAGTCATCTTGGATTACCTTGGCTGCACCACAAAGTAACGAACCAAGTGCAAAAATCATCATGCTTGTGTACAAGATATTCTGAGAGACTGTTAGAGTTCCTTGTGTATCTTGGGAGAGAAATTCGGACCTGGCGCCCAACGAGATCAGATACCTTGCCATATAATGGTTGGCATGCAGTCTGGGTGAGCATGTACGCGACTCCCACCCAGATGTATTGACTTTGGGATGCCGAAAGATCACTTGCGATCGTGGGTAAACTTGTGGAGACGATGGTCTGCGTAGATGTAAAAGGAGGATCACGAATTCAGAGCATGGTACGCACGGAATCTGTGGTGGCGAGGAACAAGGACATTGCAGCTCTGCAAGCGTGTTGAGTACGATTGGCACGTGTAAGTAGTAAACGGGTTACCCTATATGCACGAAGAGCAAACGCGACGTCGAAAGTTTCGACACGTCGTGCTGGGATACGAGGGAGATAGAGTCGACGGTGCGGGTCGTGCTTATAGATCCCTCTGTGGATGGTGCACTGGGAGTGGATGAAGGTGACGACGGGGAAGGCCATAGCTTGGAAGGAAGCGAGACTAGGGAGGACATGAGTGAGGATTGTCAGGGAGTACGGTTCAGAGCGATTGGAGGTCATCGCGGCGTCCCATTTATACGGACGACACGAGAATGGCTTCCATCTGCGGACGACGAGATGGCTCCTTTCCGCTGACCCACCGCGACGGGGTGACAAGGACTGCAAGGCGACTTAGCGAAAGATTAAAACCAAACGCACTGTAAGGCCTTTGTCATGTGTTGTAACGCGAGCCATAAAGAAGCACAATAGCTTCTTTAGACTGCCGATGGCGATGGCAAGCAAAGTGTATGTCCTAGGAAAGAGAAGGGTCGGATCTGGTGGAAAGGGCCTCGTTGTGCATGAGAGCAGGATCCATACCTGGGAGAAGATCACGATGCCAGATCGCCGCGCTAGGTTGCGGTAAAATGTTTGAGTTTTGAGAAGGAATGAAGTTGTTAGGTAGTGATGCTAAGGACCGCGGATGCAATTGGCCTTTCGTTGCATGTCCACGGCCAGCCGGTTTATGAATGAATGTGATCGCCATGCGACATTCACGATGAAACACATCTAAATATGCGATAATATGCTTCTATGAATCTGAAATCAGACCATCACTCTCTTCCTACTCTCTCGCTCCGCGCTCTCCGATGGATCATCATTGTTCGCCGTTTGACCGCTTCCTTGTCCCTCTATGGTATTCAATTGAGAAGCGATCGATGTGATCGAACCAAAGTCGCGAGGTCACGCCCATGAAGAAATCAAAACCTAGTAAGCCCTCGTATTCTTTTCCACGCACGAGACAGCCAGCCATCCTCGGAGGACGCTGCTGGATAAGTAAAAGAACCCCTACCGTTGTCTGCGCTTCCACCCTCTGCGTTTTTAGAACGCGAGGCCGTCGATCTCACATCAACCTTGTCGTGTACTGCGGTATCCCGCAATGTCGTGTTGCGCCCCTCTACATCGTCTGCGTATTGCTGCAGGATTTCACGTTGCCGCGTTGTCAATGACCTGTGCCGTATCTTTGCATATATCTTGATGTGAGCGAGCGTAAATGTCTCACCTTGGAAGCTGGACGGTAAAGGAGACAAACAAATCCCCTTTCTCTCCACCAAAGACTGACGGAACACCATGAGATCTGAGAACCATTTCTTCACCATGTTGCGTCCCGCTTGGCACACGTACATCAACGTGACCGTCTAGTGTCGGGACCCGTGCACGACCACCCAAAAGTGCAGAGTGCAGAGGTATCCGTGCTTCGTGATGAAGATTCACCCCTTGTCTTCGGAAGATCTTGGAGGGAGCTACCCCAACACGGACCAAGAGATCACCGTGACTTCCTTTGCCTGTTAATGGGGCATCACCAGCACCCGGGACACGGATCGTCATGCCATCCTCGACGCCTGCGTTGAATTCGTATCCAGGTGTGCACGAGGCCAAGGAATGTGTTACTGCTTACCTGGTGGGATATCGACGTTGACCGATTTCTTGCTTCTGACGTGCCCCTGACCGCCACAGTGGTCACACTGACTACCACGAGGGATAGTGGAACCTGTTCCGAAACACGTGCCGCAGGTACTAGCCATCTGGAATCCACTGTCTATGACAAATGTGCGAGTTCCGGTACCATGACATGGACTACATGTTGCACGCTTAGCACCCCGCTTGAGGCCAGTAGCGCTACAAGTTGAGCAGGTCGAGACCGGATTGATATTCACAGTACGGACGGTACCCTTGCAAGCATCCATGAAAGTGACATTGAGGCGAGCTTCGATATCAGCACCTCGGGAAGCCTGGGTGAAACCAGCAGGACGAGCACGTTCGCCAAAGGCACCACCAAAGAGCTGGGAGAACAAGTCGCCTTGTGCACCACCAAAAGCAGCACCAAAGTCGCGGAACCCGGCAAAACCACCAGCAGCGTCTGCAAATGGGTTTCGAGCGAACGCGTTTGGATCAAATCCAGGCTGTTGGGAAGCGGGCCCATGCTGGTCATAAGCAGCACGCTTTTTTTCGTCTTTCAAAATCTAGGGGATGTAAGATGTAGGGTGAGTTCTGAGCATGGGGAGCATACGTCGTAAGCCTGCTGTATTTCGACAAACTTTGCTTGCGCATCTTTATCAGGGTTTGTATCGGGGTGATACTTTCGTGCAAGCTATGCCCAGAGAAGGGTAAGTTGTTGCGGCGATATTAAGAACTAGAGCGCATACAGCAAAATAGGTTTTTTTGATCTCAGCAGGCGAAGCATCTTTGGTAAGACCTAAAGCCTCGTACGGGTTTTTCACAGCCGCTGAACGTGCAGCAGAAGAGTGAAACACGCGCTGTGAAGAAAGGGAGTCAAGTTGATGTATGAGGGGGAAATTGAAATGGGACCTTTGTTCTGGGCCCAAGTCTTTGAGGGTGTTGGTACGGTGGAATTAATGGATGACGGACATGGGATGCAAAGGGACGCTTTGTCTGAACACGGGGGTAGAGAGAAATGAAGGAGGAGATGCCCTGGGAAGGGAAGCGAGGGATCATTTGACGGAGGGTGCGGATGCTGCAAACGGTGAGGAAGGGACGCTAATTGTATGCATTTGTTTGCCATCTGACTAAGAAAGCAGACTCGTTTACGTGCAGACTTGAAGATTAGATTGACTCCGAGACTGCCACCACGATTTGCCATACGACACCAGAATCTCGTCCCCCTTCTTGATCCCCTCCCCCCTGCTCCGAATGCTCATCCGCAGCTCCCCCGCCCCAGTCAGATAGTCCACAAATTCAGCATTCGCCTTCTCTTGGATCCCTCGGTAGTCATTTGTGAACCTGGACTCGTTCCCCATCTCACTCGCATCGATCCCAACGTTAACGCCGTCCTGGCTGCGGTAAAGAGAGAGGTCGTAGTCCGAGTCCGGTCTTTCTTGGCAGTGCACTTCACCGACATAGTCCATGATGTGGGATCTCGGCGGTATTTTCTTGAGTGCAAAAAGGCCGTACTGTCCGCATGCGGGATGTCCCGAGTCGGTTATGAGCTTGATACGAACGAAATTGGCGGTGCAGCTAGGTGTTGCTGGTGCGCCGTTAGTGAGCAATGTTCGCGTAGACGCTGCTACCGAGCTGTGGTACCGAGGAGAGGTAATAAACGCGATGGATGGTGGCCAATTTTGCGGGGGCTTTCGGGGAGACATGCCAGCCGGCGTGGGTAAATTGTTACAGTACTCGGTGGGTGGCACGTTGCATCCAGCCGAATCGCCTTGCAGGCCAAGTAGTTGTACCGTCTCTATCCATCACTACTCTCCATGGTACGGCCCCCCACAAAGTCTGTTGCACGCGTCTATCGAGACGTCAACGCACAGTTTGGTCCTGCATGGCACGAATACGGTAAACCTCTCTTTTCATCCATCTACTCCGAATCCACTAACACTTCCCAACAGACAATCTCCAGGTCCAGTGGGGTTCTCAGGATCACTACGAGATAGTGCGCAAAGTCGGTCGGGGCAAATACTCAGAGGTACAACCTTGTACGTGACTATCAACAGATCTTAATCATTCCATCTCCCAGGTCTTCGAGGGTGTTAATGTCATACACGACGAAAAATGCATCATAAAAGTCCTCAAACCGGTCAAAAAGAAGAAAATAAAGCGCGAAATAAAAATCTTGCAAAATCTTGCAGGTGGCCCGAACGTCGTAGCACTCCTCGACGTCGTCCGAGACCCTGCCTCCAAAATTCCAAGTCTTGTCACCGAGTACGTCGACAACGTCGATTTCAAGGTCCTATATCCACGATTCACCGACTTCGATGTCCGATTCTACATGTTCGAGCTTCTCAAGGTTTCCTCTGGCTCTTGATCTCTTGTTATCTCTTCCTAATTTTCTTCTCTAGGCGCTGGATTTTTGCCATTCGCGGGGGATCATGCATCGAGATGTAAAGCCCCATAACGTTATGATCGATCATGACCAACGCAAGGTATTTGTCTAGTCTAGTCTGTCATATCTACCAGTTCAAACGCGATAGTCATAGCTAAGACTCATTGATTGGGGTTTGGCCGAGTTCTACCATCCAAAGGTTGAATACAACGTTCGTGTGGCATCGCGCTACTTCAAGGGTCCCGAGCTCTTGGTAGATTTCCAGGAGTACGATTACAGCCTTGACATGTGGAGCTTTGGTTGTATGTTTGCCTCGATGGTGAGAATGCTCTTCTTGCGTTGATTTCTTCATGTTTCCCTACCACTCCCTTGTAGATATTCAGGAAAGAACCGTTTTTCCACGGACACGATAACTACGACCAGTTGGTCAAGATCGCAAAGGTTCTCGGCACGGATGAACTATATGCTTACATTGACAAGTATAACATTCGGCTCGATCCGCAGTACGACGAGCTCCTGGGCAGGTATGATCTTGTCCGTCTTCCTCGAATGACTGCCAATCGCATCCCTCAGGTATCCTCGAAAGCCGTGGTCGCGATTCGTTACGTCGGAAAACCAGCGGTATTTTTCCAATGAAGCAATCGACTTCCTTGACAAATTGCTTCGCTATGATCACCAAGAACGTTTGACAGCTCGCGAAGCTCAAGCACACCCATATTTTGGTAGTCCTTCATTCTTCTCAATGCTGCGCCGTACTGATCCCCAGGCAGAACCTGTGCGCAATGCGGCCTCTGCGGCTTCTGCAGATGGTGAGAGCGAAGACTCGGGAGCATCATCAGCCTAATCCATGACACTCCCTCCTTATCTCTGGCCATCGATTGCTGTATTACTCTTTCTATATAGATATCTCTTTACTAACGTGCGGGATGTCCAGTGATGCTTCTTTCTTGAATTCGGCCTAATAAGTGCGATCAAAGCCCAGTGCTCAATATCAGAGGATGCTCACGGAGGTACTGGTGTGACATAGCTCCTTCACGTGACGTTCTTTTCTTGCCACTCCACCCTCATGATGCTGATATGGAGCATCGCACGATCAAACACATGAGATTAACCAGAGATACGACCACTTGACCCTTCTCTTGTCAGGTGCATGTCCTTGTGAGCCTCCTTACGAGCTAGCGTCATCTCAGCCACTCAGTCTTTGGACCCTGTTTTCCCTGTCCTGTTATGACCATGCCAGCAAAGCGAAGGGAAGTGCGTCTCCGAGTCGCATCCAACTAGGAATCCTCGGTGATGATACCATCCCGATATAGTACCTTGTACTATGTGGCCGCGATATACGTCCACATGGTGCGGGTCGATTTCGAGGGTAGATATGTCCCTCCTCCTGCCGGCCGACTCTCTTCGGAGGTATAATAACTGAGAGGTCATGGCTGAATTAGAGGAAGACCCTCTGTTTGAGACATCATGGCATTCCTACCCGCCTTCATGATTTTTGTGTCCGTATACTTATACCTGGGCAAGGTCCTTGCATACGACAACTCTTATTATGACAATGTACGTCCTCTGCGATGATTCAGCTCCATAGTTTTCACCAACACTTATCCAGGTCGCAGTGTGAGATGATTTTGATTCCCATCAACCATTTCCTAACATCTCAGCGTAGATACTGGGGTCAAAACTCTTATGGTGCAACAAACAGTAATGTTGCTCACTTTCAACAACCGATATCATTCTATTGCCAGGTATGTTATCCTCGCGAGGCTTGTGCGAAGGAACTCATTCTAGGCATCCAAGGACGACGCCATAGATGCCCTGCCTGTTGCATTTGTGGACACGTTCTTCGGCACTGGCGGAATGCCCGTGCTGAATCTTGCG
>JBBPQT010000790.1:0-11160 GCA_038092715.1 Boletus smithii | reverse complement strand
TACCCAGTGATGTATTTCCTCAGCTAGTCTTCCTCAGACAATAGCATCTGCCTTCATTGCTCCCTTGGATCTCTCTGAGTCACTCGTCCTACTCTTGAGTGGACGCTTCCCTTGAAACCTCTGAATCACCACTAGCCATCCGGCTAGTCAAATCCTTGACTTCCCAGCTGTCCTGCTGGAAGACACCTTGAACCCTTGACCCTATTGACTATCGTCATTAGCATCCTCATCATCTGGAGTCCCCAGCAACCGAACCTCTGAACCCACTGAGGCTACGTTCGTCCCTACCTGGGCCAAATGTAACAACCTTCCTACACTAGATTTACATAGGGTACAGTGATCAGGTAGTTTTATAGCTATGCTGATTGCCTAGTAGGTAATAACAATTCTACTCTAGTCCAGGGGTCTACTCATCTTGGTAGGTCTAGACTAGGGATCCTATTTTCTCAGTCAGATCACTCTTGTTTCTCCTGAGAGGGTATTTGGTCTTCTTACTTTGACTGCCAAAAGGCTGTCTATTTATTAGGTGGCTGTGCCTGCTCAAAAGTGGCTTAGTAATGCCAAGGCTTTGCTGACTGATCCATCAAATGAGACCTTTTCGCAGTCCTGCAATTGGTTGGTCTGCTCATGGCTTTCTATTCAGGGGCTGACTCATTATGACTCACACTCTCCACTTTAAAGTTTGTTCTATGTATTTTATCCTTTTTATGTCCTGCCTTCCTTTTTGGGGTTGATTATTAAGGCTGACTAAGGGTTTCTAGGTGTGCTGACTCATCACACTCATTATGACTCATACTGACTCAGGCTGATTCATGCTGTCCCAAGCTGACTCAAGTAAAGTTCTGGATATAGGGGAGGCAATTTGGCCAATCACAACTCTTTATGATAGGTGTGGGGTGTGGTCTTTGGTCATGTGATATTGGAAATGTGGATTATGATAAGGGGTCTTAGCTAGGGTAACATACTAGCAAGAGTAAAATAGATTTTGTACTGATAAGTATGCTTAGCTTGAGCAAAATATGGTAGTGGATTGTTTGACATATATGTAACTTTTGATATGTATGGTGGAAAATTAAGAAAAATTGGGGTAATATTCTACCCATTCATGACTATCTTGTCATGTACAAAGAAGTCTCTCTATCACTCCACATTGGTGGAATTATTCTCTCTTTTGGCCATGGCCATGCGTGAATCTATTTTCGTGCAGGTCATCCGCAGGGAACAGATTACAATCATCCCTGATTGTACCTGTCTTCAGGATCTTCAGCAAAGTCCTGGTTCTGACTTTCTTCTACATATCCCCATTGGTGGTGGATTGCTCTCCATTATTCTCCTGATGCTCAGGTTCTTGAGGTATCAGGGTAGGGGATGGTGGAGGTGTTCCAGATGGGGGTGTAGGTGATAGGGTCTGAAGTGCATTCATCATACCCAGGATTACTTCGGATGAGACTGGGGGAAATGGGAACTCTAAGGGGTTCATTAGTTCAGTGCTCTCCCTTCATATTGGGTGATGGATAGGGTCTAGGTTGTGTAATGATGTATTGACACCATTTTGCTGATTGTTAAAGAATCTGGCATACCGATAGATTGCATGACAATAGTGACAATCCCAAGTAGTAATGGGTTGCCCTCAATAATGTCCATGCAAATGTATTGTTATGGTTGCATGATACATTCCTGCTACTATGAGATTGAGGTCAAGTTCCTCTCTCAGTTGGTGGATATCTACTGTAGTCTATTTCGCAGGCTGCTCATCATGTCTCCTATGAGCTCACTCTGCAGTAGTAGATCCTCCAAGGCAACAGGGTTCCTGTGTGCACTACAGTGTTCATCCTGCAATACCGCTTATTGCTATTTATTTAGATGGTTTGGGGGTAGGTATAGGGTGTTATGTGGCTGCAGTATGAATGTACCCTGGTCTAAGTAGTACAAGTCCAGAGGGTAAGGGTGATTTGGGGATTGAAAAGAAATGTGCGGGTGTGGGGATAATATATTTCTCAATTTGCTTGCAGGGTGGGAGTAGATGTTGCACTATTCATTGCACTAACGTCTGTATCCGGTTTAGCTCTACCCAATTCTCATGTATACATAGAGTGTAGGAGGTGATGGTTGGGGAGGGGTTTTGAATTGTTGGTAGCACAAGGAAATTGATACTATCATGGTATGGCAGATCATGGAGCTTAGCTGTTCAATGAAAAATGGTTCATTTCGTCCTTTAATGTAGATGGTGATTGTGCTATTGGAATGGAGGGGCAGCTGCATTCATGTCCTAGTGTGTATCCCTGGTTCATGCCAATGCGCTGGACGTAAATGAATATGCTGTTTGCACGGGAATGGCAGAAATGGGCTTTCAGGATAGGAGTTTGTATCTAGATATTCTCTTTAGCTTAGCACCATCTCCATTTTATTTTCCTTACCACCGCTGATATTATTGAGGGGGTAGGTTACTGTGTAGGTGGATGAGGGGGCAATAGCTTAAGGATTTGTATTGTATCTTCGTATCAAGGGTATTCTTTTAAGCAATTCAGTCCTTAGTACCTATGTGTTTTCTTTCTACATTTTGACGGTATTCCCTTTTTGGACTAAGATGTGCCTTTGACATGAAGGTCCCTTGATTTTATTTTAAGGTTCAGCTCGGCTCAACTGTAGCTCTATCCAATGTTGGATTCTCTAGAGCAGGTAACAGCAAGGGCATTCTTCATAAATAAACTTCTCAACCTTATATTTCCATGCCTGTCACATGATTATCATTCTAACTGCAAATTTGCCTTGATGTACTCAGTTGCAGTGAACTTCCTGTAGCTCTTGGTTAACTCCAAGGTCCCATTGAAGCTCTATTTGGGGAATTCCTGAGCCTCGGTTGGTTTTCTGATTGTGATGTGGTAAATATCTAGTATAGAGAGGTGGCTGCGGGATTGGTGATGGTGTTGAAACTGGTTGAGGATGTTCAATTGGTGGAGATGGGCTCTCCGGGGTTTGTGGTTGTGGTGTGTTACTTGATGATGGGCTTGGGTGTTGCACTATTTTGGGCCAGTTCAAAGAGGGTACTTATCCAGTTAAGGTTTTCTGGAATAAATGGGTTGAGGTTTGGAAGTATAGTACTAGCGATTTGCTGATCCAAGGTCTTTATCACTTGCTCAACCAACACTTTAGACTCTTCTTGATCACACTGAACAGTTTATATTTCTGCGTATATGTAATGATAAGAAGTACAATGGTCTGTAGTAGGTATGACCATAGTTTCTGCACTGGTATTACAAGTAGTTTGCAATAACTCAGTGGATAAAGGGTGAGGGTTTGGGGAATTGCCAATTATGGGGTGGCAAATACAGATGGGGTGTTCTGTGCACAAGTGCGCAATCCAATGGTAGGTTGCTTCTCTAAGTGAGTTTTCTATTTTGTGCTTCTTGGTTTGGTAATGGTTTTCCCACTGCTGGCATACTTTCTTTAGTTGCTCAGTCAATGTATGGGTCACTGTTGGTTGTGCAGTGCTGGAACTTTGTAGTTGTAGATGTTGGTTACTTCTGTACTCAAGGTTTGAGTCATTAATAGGTATACTATTGCTGTTTGTTTCACTTGCATTGATAGTATTTATTGGATGTGAGAGTTGTTGTAAGGTGGTTCTTTGTATGTATGGTATGATGCGAAAAGCTGTGAATGCTTTGGATAAAATGATTCCATCTACCTTTGCTAATATATAGCTGGATCCTTTTGTTTGTCATATTACTTTGTAAGGTCCAAGGTATCAGGGTTTGGTCTATTGGTTCAGTACTTTCTCTACTGCTGTGTTTCAGACTAGGACTAATGTTCCTGGGGAGTAAGTTCCTTTTACTAGTTGGGTCTCAAAACATTTTTCAAATTGCTGCTTGAACTTTATCTGGGCTTTGCATAATATTTCTGCTGCTTTGTCCAAGTCTTCTTCTCGTCTCTCAATCTGTTGTATTCATAGCAATAAGAGTTCTTCCCTTGTCAGTCTGTCTTTGAATCCTTCTACTAGGAATGTTGCTTCTAGCAGGTCAAAGTGTAGTACACTGTTTAGTAACTTTACATGATTCTTATGTGAACTAAATTAACTAATTTTGAACTAATTTGAACTTACCATTCTTACAGACTTGTGACATCCTCATTTGAGAGCCAAAAGAACGGTAAGTTCAAATTAGTTCAAAATTAGTTCACATAGTAATAATGTAAAGTTACTGATGCAGGGTCAGTTCCATGTAGCAGGTAGTACACTGAGTATCCTCTGGATCTTCATGCTCTACCTTCTACATATTTAGAAAGGTTGTCTCTGGCTAGCACTATGTAGTGATATCCATTGGCTGTGGGCATATGCATTACATTGATGTGTACCTTTGTAAAAATGATTGCTGATGGGGGTATGGTAATTGGTAAGTGTACCTTCTTGGTGTTGTGTATTTGGCATTCATAGCAGGAGTTTACATGATGTTGCACATCCTGACACATGAATGGCCAATAAAATTGGTTTCATAAGTTCTCCAAAGTAGCTTTCTCTCCTTGATGTCCTAGGTCATCATGAGCTTTGGTCATGAGTTCTTGTCACTTCTCAGAGTCGAATATCACCAGAAGTGGTCATCCAGATTTGATGCATCACATTAGCTGTTGGGCTTTCATACAGTACTTGGCAATTTGTCATAGGAAATTTTGACTTACTGGTTGTGGTTCAGGGTTTAAGAAATAGTCTTGTATTCTCTTAAGGCTCATCTCTTTCACGCTGAGTCCTACATAGGATTCGACAGTTGTTGCAAATACAGATACAGTGCCAAGTCCATTTTGGTTACAGAAAGGGGTTCCATAATCTCCATAGAATAGAGCAATTTCATCTAGCCAACTATCATCATAGTCTGGCACTGGTGGTGTATTTAGTGGTATTCTGGATAAGGCATCTGGGCCTTTGAACTTAGTTGCAGAGATGTGCACTAGTTTAAAATCAAACAGTAGGATTCCATGAATCCATCTGTTAATAACTGCATTTGGCTGAAGTTCCAGTTCTTGCAGCATTCCCTTGATATATTTGGCATCTACCTCTACAATTAGGTTTGTAGTTCCTATAATGTAAAGGCGGAAGTGTCTCAGAGTATGGAATAATCTGAATAACTCTAGCTTTGGTTGGGAATAAGTGGCCTCTATTTGTGAAAATGGTAGAGATCCATATCGAGATGGTTGTCATTTTCCTGTGTCATCCAGCTGGGATAATATCATTCCTACTCCCATGTAACTGGAACCAACTGATAGGATTATTGGCCATCCACAGGTGTAGTCTATGGGCCAAAGTGCTGGTGCTGTTGTGATTAATGATTTTAATGTGTCAAAGGCTTGCTGGCTCTCTTGACTCCAAATAAAATCTCTGCCTTTCCTCCAGGTACAAGTGATGTTAGAGGCTATCTGTGAATAATTTGGGATCCATATGTGGACAGTTCCACATAGTCCCATGAATCATTGGGCTTTTTTTACATTCTGAGGAGCTGGCCAATCTAGTATGGTTTTTACACGCTCTTTATTGGGTTCTCGTCCTTGTACTCTGATTAATTATTGTAGAATTGTGACCTGGGGTTGACAAATCTGGAGATTCTTACCAGAGAAGGTTCCTCCTATGTCTGACAAACTGTGTAGGATTCTGTTTAGATCTATAGCATGTTCCCAAATGAATTTCCTGATACCAGGTCATTCTGGCATTACTGCAGGGTTTCCATGGGAATCTGGTTACTGTGTGGATGGTCCTCGTATAGGAGCATTGTCAATGAAAACATTCATATCAGTTGACAGTACAACAGATGTTCTAGGAAGTTACCATTGCCTGCTTGCGGCATGAAAGTTCAGGTTGAGTAGATGGGGGATTGCAAGTCATCTTTGTCAAGATCATCAATGTATGAGATAGATGGGGCATTCAAGCTGCCAGCATTCAAGCCAGCATTGCTGTGGGTTGTAGATACACACACATTAGAGGTGGTGCTTGCTGGACTTCCCCTGTGGCTTTTCAAGTGGGAGTTTGTAGTGCTGGAGGCAGTCCGGCTAGCCTGTTGAGAGCCTCGGCCACAACTACATGAACATTGAGCAATGAGAACATGGACTGGTTTCACAGAGGTGATCTTGTTGGCCCAGTCCTCTATTTTCCCAATGCCGCTGATGTTGTCTTTGATGCTTTGTCGATATAAGTCATTGAGGAAATTTCAGTAGAAAAGGAGGGTTTCAGTAAGTAGAAGCATTGTACAGGTGAGCAAGAGAAAGCACTCACACAGCATTAGTGGCTGGCTGCTTCTGCTTCTGGCAAGCACCACTCCCAGGCTCCTGATTGCCGGCATTCAGACTATCTGCTCGGAAGCCTTGGATTAACACCGTGAGCATGTTGTGTTGCTGCAATAATGAAGTGGAGTGAAAATACACTTACCTTGCATCATGCTATCAAGAGGCTGGCTGCCATCTAGAAGAAGTCAGATATTAATGTTTCATATGTGAAAACCAAGGTGTGTAGTGTGCTTACCATTGTCTGGTATCTGGCTGGCATCTAGATTGTAGATGAGATCACGGTATTGTTCATATTTGTCTGTGCTTCTTCCCTCTTCCAACTGCTCTTCCAGGTCATGACCATCATGTAGAGTAACTTGCATCTGGTCATCTTCAGCCTTGTGTGAGGCTTGTCCAACCAATGATGAGGCCTTGTGGACAATGTGAGGGTGTTGCCTTGGCCGTGGAGGATGAGTATGTGCATGTTCCTCACATTGTGCTGACTGATCCATTAATTTCACAATGCGTTTGATGCCATGTTCTTGTGCAGCCTCCTGTGCTCAATGCTCCTGTTCAGCATGCTCATTGTCAGCTTGTTTCTGCTCTGAGGTATGTCGCTTTTGGGTGCCTTCCAGTAAGATGAGCCTGGGACGCTGGGTGGCATTTTTAGGGTGAGTGGTAGGGCAAGATATTTCAAGCAGAAAGGGAGCAAAAAGAGGAGCAAAGGAAAAAAAAAGATAAAGAAAATGTGTATATAAACTGTAGCGCATCTCAAACAATTTCTAACAAAGTGTCATGGCTGTGCAGCCTTAGCCTTTCACCTGATCACTGTCCCTCATGTGCCTCATCTGTCACTCGTGGTTTCAAGCACCGGCAGGACTGTAGCATGGCCAATTGGCCTCATCTGTTGCTTGTGGTTTAAAATGCCAGCAGAACCGAAGCATGGCTAATTCACTTCATCTGTCCCACAAGTCCTTGCATCCAGACAACCCACTATGTTGTCCCGACGAGCATTTACTGCTTGTCGAATCCCATGTCCATACACCAACTGTCACCAGTGGTTCAAAACGCCAGTGGGACTCAAGCACCATCAGTCATCAATCCACAGGTTCACATTTGATTCCTCCTCAGATCCATCGAGCTCATCTGCTCAGTCAGTTCCAGTCCAACCAGCCACTCAACCAGTACCTGGCATTCTCCAAGACTTCACAATGGGCTGACAGGTATGCCGCACAGCCAGCATCACTGTTAACTAGTGATGATTCAGGCCAAACGTACAATGCAAATGGGAATGTAATTGATCCTCAGACAATTGGGGCCCATATGGAGACCATCTCTGATTTCAGATCACCGAGCTTATATTCAAATGAGCTGAGCTTTTGGCAGGTAATATTGACAAACTCTGTGACCTCTGGGGTCTTTCCCTAGGGGACAATTCCACAGGAGGTCCCCCATATGTCAACCACAAGGAGCTCTATGCTACTATTGACACAACAACACTAGGCAACATCCCATGGCACAGCTTCAAATTACGGTATAACAGAGAATGCCCATCAGAAACCATCCTGTCCTGGATGACCAAGACTTACAAGTTCTTCTATTGGCCCCCTGATCTAGTGTTGCCATGGCTTCAGCTTACAGCTGGCTTGAGTCATAGCCAAGATGTCATTCAGTTGCTGGGTAGCCAGGCTGTGACTTACCGCTACCATGGCTGTGTTACACCAGCTAAGCTCCTGGCTGTCAGCTCATAGTCGGCTTGAGCCACCAAAAAAAAGAAAATGTTTGGCATTCAAAAGATGACACCACTGCTATCACTGCACTGGACACTAGACCAAAGACCCACACTGGTCATGGTTGTGGTTGTGGTCACTCTCAGGCTCACAATGCTCAAGACTCTGACATTGCTATTCCTGCTGGTGATGCTGCTGTCTCCACCTCTCCTGATTATGACATCCCCATTCCTCGTGTTACCATTGAAGACACAGAGGAAAACTTTGACCTTGCCAACATCTCAGGATCCAACTCAGATGAACAAGACTCAGAACAAGTCCCCAAATGCCCCATAGGAAGGAGGAATGCTATAAATGAACCAGAACTACCTAATCCCTCTACTGACCTCATTCATCAGTCTTCAGGTCAGTCAGCAACCTCCACAACTGAAGATATACAATATTTCTTCTCCCGAGTCAAAGGCCAACATCAAATCTGTATGCAATGCAAGTATGTAAGTGATATCTCAGGCTGTTGCTGATTGACATTTTGTACTGAACATTTGTGTAGAGAAGAATACAATGCTGACCCTGCTGCTTGGGAGAGTCATTATGGGAAACCAGCACCCAAAATCTGTTCCATGTGCAACTTTTATTATGGCTCATCAACTGGCACCAGCACATTACATTATCACCTCAACCTATGGCATCTCCTCCAATATATGATGTTAGCTTGGGAACGTTCCCTGCCTGTTGTAGTCTGTGCAATTGAGTGAGGCTATAGCCTCATCAAATTGAAGAACATTCTCAGTATGAACAGATTGGCTGACAGAATAGCAATAGATATATATGGGTGGGTCGACAGAGGAAGTACCAAGCTTAATGAGTGGACTGATGAAATAGCTACTGATGGATATCGGTGGGCTGATGTGAAAGGTGACAACATGAATGGGTGGGCCCACTGGATCACTACCAATATGTATGGGGCGGCTGAGGAAATGGACACAGACATCAATTGCTGGGCCAAGGGTAAAGTTACCAAGTTGGATCAGTGGGCCGAAGAAAGAGCTATGAATCAGCTGAGGAAATGGTTAACAGTGTATTGCATAGTAGCGGTATCGGTAAATCAGTGGTGTTGGCAAATCAGCGGTATTGGCAAATCAGCAGTATTGGTAAATCAGTGGTGTCAGCAAATCAGTGGTATCAGCAAATCAGTGGTATTGGTGGAGTAGCAGTATCGGTGAATCAGTGGTATGGGTGAAATCTCGGCATAAATCAGCGGTATTGGTGGAGTAGCAGTATCAGTGAATCAGTGTACCTGTGAATCAGCGGTATGGGTGAAATATCAGCATCAGTAAATCAGCAGTATCGGTAAATCAGCAGTATTGGTGGAGTAGCAGTATCGGTGAATCAGTGGTATGGGTGAAATATCAGCATCGGTCAATCAGCGGTATCAGTGAATCAGTGGTACTGGTGAATCAGCAGTACTGGTGAATCAGCGGTACCAGTGAATCAGTGTAGAGCCTGGTGTCAGTAAAATAGTGGACCAACAGTACTGGTCCTATGGCAGTATAGCGGCAGCACTGTTGCATTGCCACCTCTATTCCAAAGATGCGGACATTGTTGCTTTATTCGTAAAGATAATCCTTAGCATGTTTACTACACCTACAGTATTCCTATTACAATATCCTACTGCCCACTGTCCAACCTCCTCACTTGATGCCTAGCGATCATGCACTTGTACCTGGTTCCTCCGGGTGTTTTCTCGCCAACCTGTTGAGGTAATCGAGTTGAGTTGCAAGGGTTTCGATCTCCTTCTGCAACTCTTGCTTTGTATATGCTAGCTGCATGAGCTTTATCCCATTCATTGTAGGCGGTCTTCAGGTATTGATCGGCCTTGTTCCAGATGCTGGCCGGGTCACAACCTCTTTCCCTCATTGCCACTGCTTGCACTGCAGCATCAATTCTTGTATCAACGTCTGGAAGATCATGTGAATAGGAGATATAAAATGGGGATGGAATGTGCTTACAGTTGTCTACCCCCCAAACAATTCCACTCAGACAGTTGTGTCCGAGTTCAGGGGGATCGCCCTGTGTCCTCTGTTGTGCATGGAAACTCGGTTTGTACACCGAGAGAAATGGAAGGTGTGTGCATTGGTGGAGGTCGTCAAGTGTGGGTGAGGGGGGGTGTTCTGGTGGAATGTTCTCTGCTAGTGCAGAAGATGAGGCAATTTCATAATCAGCTAATATGGCATGTGGCCCTGGCCGAGGTGTGGAATCAATGGTGATTGGGATGGCGGACGATGCGGCTGGGAAAAGCCTGTGTGAGAAGTCTGCGGGAATTGGGGGGGCCTTGGGGTCAACCACAGAGAACTCAGAGCCAGGTGGCACAATCTGTGGGAGGGCAGGGGAGCCTGGTAGGCAAGGGAATAAACTAAATTGAAGTGGCACTGCAGGCTTGTCAACTTCCATTGGTTCTGGGCTGGAGATACAGTGGCTCAAACAACTGTCCCAATGTTTGCATGTTTTTCACTAAACACAATATTCCCCAGTAACCCCTAACCATTGCCCTAACCTTTGAGTGTATGAAATAAAGCACCTACTCCTGGCTTTCTATCAGCACAAGGGTCAAGGGATTTGAATAAGAACTGGTGAAATGGCAGCCATATCAAAATGACAACTCATTGGGACAGTTGTTTGACTTTGTACAAAATAAGTATTTAGTACTTGATGTGACCCCCCTTAGCCTTGATAACTGCTTGAACCCATCTAGGAATGTTTTCTATCCATTTCTGACACTCTTCCACAGAAATCTTTCCCCACTCCACCACCAGCCTATCCCATAATTGATGAACCCCTATTGGAGCCCTTTTATAACCTAAAAGGTGGTTTTTGGGATGATTCCAAGTGTGTTCAATGGGGTTGAGGTCTGGAGACTATACAGGCCAATCCAGAAGCTTGATACTTTGCTCCTCAAATCAAATCTGGGCTCTTCTGGAGGTATGCTTGGGATCATTATCTTGCTGGAAGATGACTTTATCTTCAGGAATTCCAGATTCCTCCATGCTCTGTAGCAACCCTGCCTCCAAAATTGCCACATATTGTTCAGCATCTATTCTCCCCTCTACCTCACTCAAAACTCCCACACCATTCCACCCAATTCAGCCTTGTGAACCTCCTCCAAACTTTACTATACATTTGACCTCTC
>JBBPQT010000789.1:0-11166 GCA_038092715.1 Boletus smithii | reverse complement strand
TGGACTGGGAGGGAATACCACTTGAGGAGTGTCAGAAGTTGATTGAGAGCATGCCTAGGAGGGTTGAAGCAGTGATCAAGGCAAAAGGAGGCTATACCAAGTACTAATACCCATTCAATACCAAAGGGTGCAAAACTGTTGCAATGGTATTGCTGTTTTTAAATGGGCATACCTCCACAGCCACTGGTCCAACTCACATGATTCATGGATGGCTGTGTAGCCAGGGGTTTGTACGTTGTTTGGTCTCACCAATGCTAAGCGACATTCCCACGGATGCTTGTAATGTGCTTCATGCACCACATCAGGGTTAAACATTGCAACAGTTTTGGAGGTCACTGTATATTTTCATTGGGATTTTGCGCATTTCATTGACTTCGTAGACCCCTGAAATTCAGGTTTATACTGAATTTCATTCATCCTCCCCTGGAATTTTCGACTAAAACTAACAGAAATTCAGCTATTTTACTTCCCACAGTGTTCCTGTTTATTGTCTTTTTCAGGCAACTTGGCCAATGGGAAATTAGACAATAATTTCGGGTGTGAGTCAGATACTAATACCGCATACATCCTTGTGGAAAGCCGAACTGACCTCGGTCATTGCCAGCTAGTGTACCAGCATTTTGCGTTTACATACTGGCCGTACTTGCCGCACATCGGCGACTGCGCTGGTGACCCAAATACCGCCGTTTTTGGCAGTGTTCTCATCACAAGCTTCCTTGGACTCTTTGCTAATTTTTATGTACAAACGTATGCAAAACCGACAGGGATGGGATCGGGAAGGACTAGGACAAGGTTCAAGTGGTCATCGTGATATACATCCGTTTAAAGGGAGCGGGAACGTAGAATTAGAAGGCAAGTGTTAAGCCATTTTTAAAGACGGTGTTTACGTGCTGCACGCGTTCGTACCAGTAGCAACCGTAGAGAATCGCGTACATACGTGTTGCCCACCTTTGCAAAGGAGCAGGAGTTGCGAGGGAGATTCGGAACATTCACTTAGACTTGGGGATTCGGAAGACACCAAGTTCAGTGTAAAAGTGAGCATGGGCGCTTACGTCTTCTCCGGATCACTCTGAGACGGCATATTTGCTCGCACGTTTGAAGTCCATGGCACAAAGTCAACAAACTTGGCGCGTAGACTTGCGATGCGAAATAACCTAAGAGTCGAGTGTCCCTACGGAATGCACCCGCCAAGGAAACCGGAATCCCAATTTGGCTGGATATCCTCTGTCAGATCAGACAGTTGCGCAGTCTAAGACCAGCGCTGGGCTGCCTCGTGAGAACGCGGTTACAGACTTGGGGCGATTGTGTGGCTCGAGTTGTCAGCCTGGATGACACCCTCACCGTCGGCCAGGTTTGGGTGGGCGGATGAGTCTGGAGCGCAAGGCTTGCTAACGTTAACCGGTGATCTTTCGCTGAAATCAGCATGGGCTTGGTGTTCACGTTCTTTTGACGACGCCGACGGATCAAAATCTTGTTCAGCGAGGGCGAAACCGATGCCGACGTTTCTCTGGGGAGCATGTACAGTAGTACGGTCACAATTGAGTCGGAACTTGAAAAGACGGCAAAAAACCCCTTTGTTGGCTTGTGTTTGGTGGTAAAGAGAGAGTCAGGGAGTGAATTGGAACGGGCACTTTGCGGGGCAACGTCCAACTTGTCTTTTCCCGCTTTCACTTTTCTGGCTTCCTCGTCGCCGAGCTCGTCGAGCTCAAAGGGATCCCGCACTTTACTCCTTGGGGAAGCCGTCAGTGCACCGCGGAGTCACTTGACCTCCCGGCAACAACAACGACGGCGACAAGAAAAACGACCGGCTCTTGCAAGCGACACCGTCGACGACGATTGGAGCACGGTGACGACTCAATCAAGTGTTTTTTTCGGTGTAACCCGTGGGTGTGATGAACAGCGATGCCACAGAAGCCGCCCTTGGTTTGCTCGGTCTTTCTCCCTTGAACGCCCCCCAGTCCCACCCGCACCCGCAACCACAACCACAACCACAACCTCATCACCACGTTGCCCATGCACATGGGCCGTCCCTGACCTCGACTAGTGTCGGTATTGCTGTTGATCGAACAAGTGCTCCCCATATCTTTCAGTCCGCACTTCCACCTTCACTCGTTCCACTCAAACGGAAGCAACAATCACCCGCTCTCTCAACAGCAACCGCGACGCCACCCAGTCCAAGCATCTCGCGAGATGGCTTATCTACCAAGCCACGACAAGCTTCCCACCCTCTAGCGACCTCCACGACGCCACCGGTGTCGACGAAATCCTCGACAGTACCCTCCCAACGGCACCCTCAACAACGTCCATTCTCTCCCATTCTCTCCACTTCTGTCCCACCACAAACACCCCCAACGTCACAACTTCCGCTTGCATCTCCCTCTACGTCCCAGCATCCACTCGCTCTCTCTGATATACCACCGCCGGACTCGGACGCCATCTCCTGCATCTGTGGTTTTACCTACGATGACGGCTTTTCGATCGCATGCGATGACTGTTCACGATGGTGTCATGCAGCCTGTTTTGGCATCGTCCAAGGCGGAGAGGTACCGGAGTTCTGGAAGTGTTGGGTATGCAATCCAGCAGTCGAGGTTGATAAGGAGCGAGCGGTCAAGATCCAAAAAGGGAGGCTGAAGGCTGTGCGAATGAAGGCTTCACACGGAACGAATGGAGGGGTACCTGGGGCAACAGCTGTCAATGGAATTGGCGGGAACTCGGCCATAGACGAAGCAAGCGGTGGTGTGGGGAAGCCAATTTCGAGGAGGAAGGCGAGTCCGGGTTCGGAACGTAAATCGAGGAGGGGGAGTGCTGTCGCTGCTGCTATCGAGGGCTCTGGATCGTCGAGGAAGAAGAGACGTGCGTCGATGCTTTCTCCCGCTGATCCCTCATCCCCATCTATCCCTCCCTCAAATCATTCCTCAACGCAACCACATGCTGGCAGCTCGCGCATCTCACATCCTAATGGTAACGGTCCAGCTACCTCCATCACACTACCCCCAACACCGGTTGCGTTCCCTCCAGACATCTACCCGAACCCTTCCGTCTACGCTCAATTACTCCGTGTCGCAAAAGCCTGGAGAGGTGTCACTGCTCTCAATCCCCCATCACCGCTCACGCACCCGCCACCGAAGACCTACAATGATGAAGGATACACGAGGGTGGACTCACAAGGGTGAATTGATCTTCCTTTTGTTATCTTTCACGTTGTTCCTGTTTCATTCCGATGGTTGTCGCATACAGGCGACGATGTCTCATTGTTTGTATGCATATATTTGTATGCTAATGATAGTGCAGGTATCGGGATCGTTATGGTTATTCAATGTCTCCTCTTGACAACACAACGCCAGTGATACTGGACGAAAATGCTGGGGACGTATATGTTCCTCGGACGGTGCTACGGACGGACCGACCCACGTCTTGCTCCAATCTACAT
Organism: Boletus smithii; assembly: GCA_038092715.1. Taxonomy (NCBI): domain Eukaryota; kingdom Fungi; phylum Basidiomycota; class Agaricomycetes; order Boletales; family Boletaceae; genus Boletus; species Boletus smithii. The sequence goes on along the minus strand of JBBPQT010000789.1, from coordinate 7,736 downwards.
TCGGGCTTGCCTTCCCAATATCCGCTACCTTCGACGACATGTACACCTGCACATCTCCGTCCTCCATCCCCCAAATTATTCGTTGCTTCGGATCCTTCGCTTTTCTCGCATACCTCTATTTATCCGTCGCCGCCTATATCCAATTACATGTCTCCCCCTGTATCTAGTTCATCGCATCCACGTCCGTACGCCAAGTCTCCTCTTACACCTTCCACAAACACCATTTCATCCTCCAACCCAAACGATACGATTCCGGCAACTACGCTCCTGGCTCCCTATACAGCCACGATTATTCCCTCTGCTGCGTATCTGGCTGACCCGTTAAATGGGTATGCCCATCTTGGTATGGGAAAACCCCAGGTGAGGCTTGTCGGAGGTGGATGGGAAGTTGGGCTGGACACACGAGGTATTGGAGGAGTCCCTGACCCTTCTGATTCTGGTGAGAAAGGACATGGGGTCAATGCAAGCAAAGAGGACGTCGGGGATGGCAAAGCAGGATGGGCAAGGTGTGGGTGTTGGCCAAACGCGGTGGTGAGGCCTGTCATTTGTAGCGGAACGAAGCGAGGGGAGAGTAGGAAGGGGATGCGGATGCGGCACAAGGCTGAGTGTGCGAAGGCGGCGTCTGATGGTAGTACCGTTTCCATGGATGGTGGCCCGCCACGAACGGTGAACGGTACGTCTGTCCCTCCCCCAATGTCGCGGATGCAAGGGCAAAAGGACGACTCATCCGACCAAGACGATGCGCCTTCGGCATCCGATTCTGATACGGACCCGACGACACTCTCTTTTGCGCTGTTCGCGTTGCGGGACTTGAGAGCGGACGAGGAAATCGTTTTAGGCTGGGAATGGGACGACGGACACGCGGTGCATATGTTGCCTGCGTTGATGGAGAGTCCTGGAATGTTCGCGTGAGTCTTTCGTCTTGGGGTGCACCTTTATCTGTTTTTCGTCCGAATTTTGATCGCTCATTTGACTCTCCTTTCCACACATACTTTTTGTCAACACCATCGCCCGTACGACGTACGAATGTGTAGCCCAGCACACCTCCACCACCTTCGCGCTCAATTCACGTCGATTCTCCACGCTCTGAGCAGCACGTTTACGACCTGTGCCTGCGGTTCTTCGACACGAGACTGTGCTGTTCGCGTTATGGAGAGTGTCGTCGAGGGACAGTGGCCGTGGCCTGGTGCGGAGATGACATCCGAGAGATCTGAGGATGACTCGTCCGATGTGGATGGTGCGAGCGGAGAGTGGGACGATAGTGGGGGGGACGTTGATGTGGAAGGCGATGGCCACTTGGATCCGCGTCCGAGTCGGAACTGGGGGTTGGGTATGAACGTGGACGTGGACGTGGACGTTGAGATGGACGCGCCGGTCGAAGTCGATACGCGGACTCGACGGGTCAAGAAGCGCAGGGTACGAAAGAAGAGCAAAGTGGAGGATGCGACACCTATGGATGGAGAGAAGAATGCGAGCGCCGCTGTTTCCACGTCGACGCTGAAACTAAAGGCCAAGAAAGCAATTGATTTGGGTCCGCTGGTGGGTGTCAAACGGGGATTTAGGACACGAGAGAAAGCACCGATGAATGGCGGGTGGGGCGGAGTGGAGATTGTGCCATCGAGTCTTGAACCGTTTCCTGAAGTCAGGGTCGAGGAAGATCCACACGTGGGTGGCAAAGGAAAAGGGAAGGCGCGAGTGGCTGACGGTGAGTAGTTACTCGATGACGCGCATACGTGTCTTTGGCATTCTCGCTTTTAGTTGGTTGTTGCACGCGGTCGGTTTACTAACGTTTTCTACTTTGGGTAGCAGACGAAGACGACGTGGACGCCAACCCTTCTCCGTCTACATTGCCCCCTCGGATGCGTAAGGCATGGCCTCAACCTCCAGCGACTCAACTGGAACCAATGCAAGAAAATCCGCGAGATCACTCAGAACGTGCCGAGAGTTGGAGAGCACATGAAAGATGGAGGAGCCCGTCTGATACGAACGCTGAAAGTCCGATATCAGTTTCTGGTTCTGTGGAAAGAAGTGGTAAGGGAGGTGCTACTAAGCCGGGCTCGTCGAGTGGTGATGGGGAAGACGGTGCAGATGGGCAGGAGACAGAGTTTGACACGGAGACAGAGGCTGATGGGTTAGATGGTGAGTACCTTTTGCCCTTCATGGGGTTATGGTCGTTTTTCATCTTGTTCCCGATAGACACACGGCAAATGCCTCCCCCGCCGATGCCTGCCTCGCTCGATCCGACCACTGTCTCATCTCTTACTCGCGCTCATGCGGCAAGAAGCTCGTCTCCTCGTAGCTCCATTCAGTGGGACAAGAACGGTGTAGCTGCAACATGGATACCACCACGGTCCCCGACACCGACGTCTGCGTCGTCGGGGCGGTCGAGCCAACCACCCAGTCAAGGCACGGGGACCCCTGTTCCTCCTGTTCCTTCTCCTGCACCGTCGCAGGTCACCCATGGCGCTCTACCCCTTTCGACGTCATTCTCACCCGCAATGCAAGCGCAAGTTGAGTCGCACCTGTCAGCACCCGTGCAGTCCCATCCTCCGCCTCTGGTTTCAAGCGTATCGCCCTCCGCCACGTTCTCGAAGCTCTCCCTGCATTCGCCCGATACATCATCCTCACCATATCTCTCTGTGCTGTTCAGTCCCAGCGAATCCACGTCCGCCTCGACACAACGTACCTCAGATCTTCGAGCCCCCTCACCTCCACCTCATAGACCGTCTAAACCTCTACATGTGCATCCGCAGAACGAACCGCCTTCTTTGCTTGTGTCTCTCTCTGCACCGGTCGTGACTTTGAACTCTCCTGATGGCATGCGCGACACTCCCGCTGAGGCACAATATCAACAACCGTATAGGTCTTCACCCGAGTCACGACACGAGACACACCCTCCGCCGGATGTGGACAAGAAGCGTCCTACCAATGGGGAAACGTATCGCGTCCGGTTCGCATCGCCAGAAATATTGTGCGGGTTGCCTCGGCTGAGAGGGAGAGCGGCACCGAACAGCTTGGAACCCGTTGATGCCGACGATGGTGTTTCAGCCAACTCCGATACGTCTGGGGTCTTAAACGAACAAGAGGTTCTCCTGTTGGCCCACGATGCCATGGATGTCGACGTCGACGTCGTTGGAGATAACCAGAGGGAAGATGACAGTGCTCCCTCGCACGCGGAGGCCCTTGAGAGCAGAATAAATCACGATCCGGATGACGAGTATTCCTCATTGCAGGTGCCTGGTTCTCCCCATCCTCAAGCGCCATCAGAAACTCTACCTCACAGTATTCCTGCGGTGGCGGATGGTGCTGCGTTAGAAAACGAATCGTCGCCACCGGCGTCTGATGTGAATGAGGGGACGTCACAAGCTGAATCGATGTCTGTTGATCCCGAGCCTGCACAGCCAGCACGAGGACTATCGCCACCGCCACCGCCCAAAGTCAAAATGTCCCTCAAGGATTTTGCGCTACGGAAGAAGAAGCAGCGGGAGGAGGAAATGGCAGCCAAAGCACTTTGTTCGCCTGCGACACCTGACGGTTCTGGATTGCCATCCAGTCCCAACCTTGACGTCCCACGGGATCTCGCAAGCGAGCATGCGGGCATTGTGCAGGTTGCAGATCCTGGCAGCATCATCAACGGTCATGAGGTGAAGGTGAATGGCACGACCAAGGAGGATGTCATGCACTCGTCTGGGACTGCGCATGTCAGCGCGAGTGTATTTGATGGCGATAGTGGGAACGAGCATGATGGTACTCAAGATTCTGAGCGTACTGAGGAAAAGGCCATGGCGGAAGATAACAAGCCGTCCGCAGAGACTCGGGTGCTATCTATGATTGCAGCAACGAAGCTTCCCGATACTACGCGGTCGTCTCCACAGCCTTCACGCTCATCGACAACTTCGCCACGTGGGAGGAATAACACGGATCAAACGCAGACGCAAATTAATAGCAAGCCTCCGACGACGCTCACGGCCAAAATAGAAGTAATGGATGCGATGTTACCGAGTGGGGTTGGTGCCGACGATCGTACGCCTGATGTTGTGAGCTTTGCTCCTGAGCCTCCGCCGCCGCCATTGACGACCAAGCAGAGAAGTGAAACCATAACGGTAGACCGTACCATGCCCACAAGCTCTATACCTAGACCGCTCGCCCCTTCGACCCCCGCTTCAACGTCAACACCTGTCTCCATGTCGACATCGACTTCTACATCCGCTACCAACTCCCGTTCGAATTCGATTGGGATCCCTGTTTCCACATTAAATCCACCGCCGCATTCCCACCTTCCCACTTCATCGTCGAACATCCCACCTTCCCGGCGCCCCTCACACGAAGATGGCGAGATTACTAGCTCCACTCCACCAAAAACCTATTTGCCGCGATCACATACACCACCTACACAACCGCGCTCGTTTCATGCCGTCCACCCGCCCTCGCCAAGCATTGGGCCTACCCCATCCTCGACTATGCCCGTCCCTCGTCGACCCGCTCCTCCGCTTTCCCGTTCTCCGTTGTCAAACGCTGCCGGTCCTACAACCATATCCTCTCGACCACTTCCAAGCGGGCCCCGTGCTCTCCGGGGGAGTATGACTCAGCCGACGCACGCACCACCGTATCCATCCACCCGGCCGCCGTACGCGGGTTCTCAATACATTCCACGGGGACCATCAGCCGACCGAGACCGGATTGATTGGGATCGTGGTGACCGGCAATGGGCTGCGCAGGCGAGGTCGCGAGGTCGAGCTGGGAGCAATGGATGGGGGAGATGAAGTCTCTTTTTTTATTATTATTCCTCTCTGATGTCACCTGTTTTCTTTCCTTGACCTTTTCTTTTTTGTTATCGTTTTCCTTGTCTGTCTTTTTTTCCCTCTTTTTTTTTTTTCTTCTGCTGATCATTATTGCTTTTTCTGCTCTCTCTCTCTTTTTTCGTTCGACACGTGATTATTCCATTAGGTCAAGTAAAGACAAATGTTTACAATCAATCTCAAACTTGCGAGATGCGGCACACACTTTTTTCGGTGGTTGGTTTGAGTGGTTAATTTTCTTGTCTCTGCGCGCCGATAAGAATACGTAGATAATAATTAGACAAGGAATAAAGATGTAAGATTGCGTTGTTTCCTGGGTTCATCCCACTATTTGTCGAAGCTTGAGAGGTAATTAGGTAATTAGGTAAGCCTTATGACGTTATCCAGGAGGGCGCAAACCTGACGTTCCCGAACACACCCAACCAACTCGTCCTCGTCCTTGTCGTTTTTTTCTTTCACCATGTTGTCCATTGCCAGAACTACGCTGAGACCGGCTCTCACCCGCGCGTTTGCCAGACCAGGCAGCGTCGCCTCGGTCCACACGCTCCCAGACCTGCCCTACGACTACAACGTGCGTTCCAGCTCAGGGTAGGGTTGAAGAAGAAGGGCACCACTGAGGGGCACACACAGGCACTTGAACCCCATATCTCGGAGCAAATCATGAAGTTGCACCATACCAGACATCACCAGGCCTACGTCAATGGATTAAACGCCGCCGAAAAGGCGTACGGGGAGTCGACGTCGACGCGCGAAAAGATTGTGTTGCAGTCTGCGCTCAAGTTTAATGGTGGAGGTAGGTCGCTTTGTGCCCCCTCCCCCCTCTTTGTGTCTCCATGGATGTGGGGTGAAACGGTGTGTGAAAACCAGGACATATCAACCATTCGCTGTTTTGGACAAACTTGTCCCCTGTAAACAAGGATGGGGGTAAGCTCGCGGATGGACCTTTGAAACAGGCCTTGAAACGCGACTTTGGGTCTGTGGAGGAGTTCAGGACAAAATTCAACGCGGCGACGGCTGCTATTCAGGGTAGCGGGTGGGGTTGGCTCGTGAGTATTCAATGAATGACGCACAGAAGGATAGAACGGTGTGTGCGTGCGTGTGTGTGTTGACATGCGGATTCGTAGGGATACAATCCGACCACGAAAAGGCTTGAGATCGTTACGACTGCGAACCAGGACCCGTTGATGTGTATGTCAGACTGTCGAGGGCATGTTGTCATTGGCACTGATGAGCTTGTTCCAGCGCACGTACCCATCCTTGGTGTGGATATTTGGGAGCATGTAAGTATTTGATACCATGGATGTATTGCAATGTTTGTTTACCGTTCTTCCACAGGCCTTTTACCTCCAGGTGAGTTTAATGGGCGCGCGTTGAGCCCCATCTGATGGTTATCGTTTTTGCAAAGTATTACAATGTCAAGGTTGATGTAAGTTTCCTTGCCGTGCGGCCGTCAGGCTGTGGCCACTCACACACACCGATAGTATCTCAACGCGATTTGGAATGTCATCAACTTCAAGGAAGCGGAAAAGAGGTTGTTGGACGCGACGAAATAGACGTTCAAAATCTCTCACTGTCTGTCATTTTGATCATTGTAACGCATCATCAATGGCTATGTTTTTTTATCACCGCTCGTTGAGATTCTCAATGTCCTGCGATGTGTTCGGAGTTGGCACTTTAGTGGTGTCGACATGCGTGGGTCACCTGCACCTTTGACTGTGATGGACGTGCTTCGCTGTTTGCACGTCGAAGATCAGTGGGCTAACTTTGACACGAGGAAATGTATGAGGGTCCCAATGCACAAAAACTTAGCGCGCCATTCTCGTCGGAGCGAGCTACATTCCGTAGATGAACGCGCCATACTCAGACAGCGGAGCGCTACATTGAAGGACAGAGCGCGCTATGTCTTCAGGCCGCCGTAAGCGAGCGTAGTAAGTTTGTCAATTCACGAGTCCTTTCGGAACCAGTAACAGTGTGCACCGAGTCGCATATCAGCATGAACAGATTTATGAGTATTAGGGTACCTGTACTATTGACTAGAGTGGAGTTGGCGAAATGACGCTCGGATATGCTCATCTGTCTGCAGATCCATAATTTCCAGCGTAGCAATGTTTTCCAACGTCTCCTCATGTCGTAAAGCATCCGACTGCTGTATTTTCGGAATTGTTGCGTTCTTGCAATCAGTGCAGACACCTGGAATGTCAACATCGCTGTCCAATAATGCCAGTATTTCGTAGCCACGGCATGGTTCCTCCGGGTGGAGAAGTTGCCGGGCTACCCCGTTCCACCATTCATCCATCCAGGACGCTTTGCATTGTGATGGTGTCGAGCATGTGAATGGCTGTACAAGTGGAGGCTCTGTGTAAGCTATTGCACGGTAGCTTTCCTCAATGAGTGACTTTGTATGGGCAAGGATGTAAAAATACTCCATGCCCATACGACATGCTTCGAGGCAAGATATAGATGATAGTGGTCGAGACAAGAGGGCACGAAATGCCGGCTCCACCCATTGGTCGACATTATATTGACGTCCGAGCTGAAGTTTGAGTGAAGCATCGAATGGGGATAGTCGACTGAGTTCTGCTACGGCATATTGATATCCGTGTGGGATCTCAAAGAAGGATGAGAGCTTGAGAACCGCAATGAGAAAATCTTGATGTTGGAACTCGCCAACATAACTAGAGGCAACGAAAAGCATCAGAAATGGGATGTGGTTATGCAAGATATGTAGAATTCATACATACCCACCGGACAAAAAGGCCAGAAGGTAATCAAATTCGTGTCGAACAACCCCATAAAGAACAATTGGGTTCTCGTCAGATGTACCTTCAGTAGTGGGACCCTGTGGCCCTTCAGGGCGAGGGAGAGAGAGAAGAGACTGAAGAACAGAAGACCGTAGTGATAGAAGACCAGGATAAAGTCTGTAGAGCATGTGGCGTG
>JBBPQT010000788.1:0-11204 GCA_038092715.1 Boletus smithii | reverse complement strand
AAATGCCATGGAGCGACGAACGGTAGATATCACGGTGATGGACATGTATGAGATACAGATGGACCGAGGTGAGTCTCGTCAGTCAATGCTCTGGCCAGACCATCAATCATATCTCATTAGCGCCGACGGTGAAGGCCATGGAACTGGACCTCTTAGATTCAAGTCGAGGGAAGGAACATGGCATGCATGGGTCGATTAGCTGGATTGCCGATGGGCTCCGGATCGAGGAAGCTCAGATTGGCCTGGCTCAACTCATCAAAGACCTTGGGAATATGCTAACTGATGCCCAATCGGTCAACATTTCTTGGAAGAGAGAACGCCTAGAAGCCGATCTATCAAGATTTAATACATCCGCAATTCAATACATCAGTCGAATACTGGATCCCAATGAAGATGTCATCGGTAGCGGTCAAATGGAGTGGGATGATGCCGCAGATCTTGACACAAATGCCGATGACCTATTTGGCAACCCTGCAGCCAAAGATCAGAAAGAGGACGAATCAGCTTCTGTTTTGGCTGAGCGCATCGCCATCTGCTTGCCATCAGTGATCGGTCGGGAGAAATGTCTATCGGAAGGTCTGGATGATCTAGTGAAACAGGAGATCCAGCTCCGGATCGGTCAGGCCAATGATGCCTTGCATGAATTGCGCCTCGCTTTAGTAGACAAAGCAATTTTATTTCGGAGGGATGTTCGCCACTCATGGAGTCAGCAAACGACGACTCAAGCATGGTCCAAAGTGGCCGGCACACAAAAGAGAGTTCAGCGTCATGCCGCCATTTATTGCTGAGCTAGGCAGCAGTTGATCCAATTGGGTTCCAATGTTAGTATCCTTGATCGCTTTCAGCCATTGCTGCACAGTGACTTGAAAGTCACATTGGCCGTGGCCGATCCCAACTCTCATGGGGAGCAGAACTCAACGCTTGTGTGGTTCTGGTTGACCGATATTCCAGGCGACACAGAAGTCGAAAGCTGGATGTCTGAATGTATGTCAATTGGTACTTCATCACTCCAATGCACATGATCAGGTCCATAGTCTACCGGGTACATTGGCTGCGAGCGAAGGCCCTGAGTGATTGGTGCATGGAGGAGATAGAACTACTTATGAACAAATGTCAATGGACCGAAATGTTCTTTCACTGGCAGGCATCCGCTCATCGGCATCAGGCGCAGAAGGCATCAGAGAAGGGGCGGTGTGGCCCATCGGCCTATTGGGAGAAGCAGGCAACATTGTATTCAAGGCTCGCGAACGCTGTGGTGCAATGCCGAAACTATATGGACTTGAAGGACCTGTAATATATGATGTGTACTGATAGTATATACATACAGATGTCAGGCATTGTGACGAAAAAGGAAATTTCCCACCATTTGCAAACACCGCTTGTTGCAGCGCCCTTTTGTTCTCCATTGGGATATTCCACTATATGAGAGGAATCCCAATATCATTTTCATTCATTCCACTTTCATTCCAATGGCAATGTCTACCGACTCCATCCCTCAGTTGGCATCAGCTGAGGGTTCAATTTCCAACCTTTGCTTCACCTTAGAATATTGCAGCTGCCACATCAAGATCAGGATTGATGCCCTCAAGCATGAAGTGCCAAATGAACATGCCTGGAAAAGTCTATACTTTGAAGTGGTATGTACATCCACCTCTGATTTCTTCTGGTCTTACTCAGCTCACTAGGAATTACTCAACCGGCTGTATGTCCATGGCACACTTCGGGGGGAGCTGGTTCAGCTTCCCCAAATGGCCACAGGAGTGTTAGCACTCTTTGTGGATTCCATCAACTTCCACAGCAATATCAAGGATCTTCTGCACCTTATACCAATGGACAAGGATGACTTGGAGGTCTCATTTCACTCTGACCACTTTGAGGATGTCTGGTGGCTCCCTGCTTCACCGCCGCTATCTCCAGAATATGGCGGTCAGTCTCTATCAGAGGTGTTGGAGAAAGTAGCGAACGTTCTCCGGGTAAGCTGTCATTTCACCGATGTCTCATTATCTCACAGAGAATAGGCCGATTGTCCTCGCTGTCAAAGGCAAGGGGATGCAGAGATCCACACAGCAGATCCACATCGCCAATACCTCGGTGGTCTTCTTCAAGGCTTGAGAGATGAGCTGCGTAATGTTGAATTAGAGATGGCCGTTGTAGGAGACAGGATGGACAGGATGGAGGAGGTATTTGGAGTGGGAATTCTATAGTTTCTCTTTCTTCCATGTAATTTCATTTTGTTTACCTACTATCCAGAACATTATTATGGCCAAATCAGCATACTGAATACACTTGGCAGGAGTTCTTGCTCCAGTGCCCCACCGCTTCTAAGACTTCATACCTCATGAAGCTTGGCAGCCTAACCCCAACCCATTCCATCACCACTGGGCACATATAATATTCCAGGCACCCCCAATTACCATCTACTGCATTGATGCCATGCCGAAGGAGATATCTGGAGAATGCCATGATGGTGCCGGGCAGATAGTCAAATCTCTTCCCCAGCATCGGTATTGACATCCATGCACTGGAATATTCTCCAAAGGTCGCCATCAGGTCCATCGCCTCTCCTGGAGAGTTGTGATCCCGATGATATGGCATCTCCTGATTCATCATCACTGATACGGCGCTATAAATATTCTTCCATTTGCTCACCATCTCCGGTATTTCTCCGATCCCATTTGCATTAGCTTTCATTGGCAGGTTGTTCATCATCTCCATCCCGATCCGGTACATCTCCGGGTGCATTATCGCCATCGCTCCGGTGAGCAGTGCATTTGCCTTGGAGTTTCAATCTAACCACTCCCGTCCTCCAGATGATTCATTCCCAGCTTTCAATGTCACCGATACTTCCGGAATGTGCCCTTCCCCACTGTGTCCCATTTGGAACCATCCCGGTGACATGTTCAGACATCCTCTCACTAACCTGTCCCTAGGATTGAACAACTCTGGGTTACTTCGCCATCCAATTGTCTTTGTTTCGACGGTCCTTTGAAGTGCCACTGACATCGGCACCAACGCCTGCATGATATTGGTCTATTGATATGTAAGTCAACTCATTCTATTTTGGTAGATTCTCAACCGACCTGTCTGCAATAGGTAAGTGCCATCGGTAAATACCATGCGGTAATTATGCCATCGGTATCCATGATCAGCGTTGGGTCCTTGATGATTTCTTCTTCTCCAGGTGGGTAGATCTTCAGGAGTTCTGTCTCTCGTTCTTCATCTTTACCATAGTCATTGGCTTTTAAACTTCGGAGTAGCTTCTCTGCTGAGATATTGACTCGCCCTGCTAATGATTAATCGTTTGACCTTCGGCCTGACTGGTTACCTACGAGGATTCCGATACGCATTGACCAGTAGGTGCACGATCCGGTCGGCATCAGACACCAATGAGACCGGTAAATCAATGATCGGCATAGGCGACGATAATTCATTTCCTTCATGCGTCGATTGATAGAATTGTTGGACCATGTACTGAGAAATGGCAGATGTAAGATGGAGTACCATGCTGGGGTGAGTGATCTGATTATGGTTGATCTTGTGAGGAATCAATTTATATCCGATTGCCCCCTATATAATCTGATTGATCTCCAATCGTGGACTCGTGTGATCTGATCCCATGCTTTCACTCAGGGGATAGTTATATATTTACGACAATTATCAGGATGCTGCCGATTTAGTACATGAACCTCGGCTGGCCGTGACCTTCGGCGCCGGTGACCGAACGGGCTCATATCAAGTCGCACTTCATCCCAAAGGCCTAAATGGGGGCACCTCGGTAGAATCAGCCGTAGAATGCTGACGATTGGGCACTTACCATGGCCGACCATGCAGCCAAGTACATGGTCGGGCGATTTCAGTATCATGCCGAGCTCGATTCAGAACAGCCGGAGGTGCCGCCGATCAGGCTTGAAATCCTTTGTGAGGCCGACAGAATGGTTTGCATGTACCCCCGGCTCATTTAACTATGTCGGTGTTTGCCCCATCGGCCCACCCGCTCAGCACGTTACCCACCCCCACCGACCGATGGCTGGGTTCGGTGGGCGTTCCCTCGGCCCACCCATCCGCTATGGTGTGAATACCATTGGCCCATTCAGCTATTGTCGATGTTTACCCAGTTGGCCCACCAGCTCCACACGTCACCCATCCCCACCAACCGATAGCGGGTGTCGGTGGGCGTTCCCTCGGCCCATCCATCGCCATCGCCCATTCGGCGGTCGGCCCAAGGACCCAGTACGGTATGCATATCATCGGCCCCCCTCACTATTCGGCATGTGCCCCGGCCCATTGAACTATGTCGGTGTTTCCCCCATTGGCCCACCTGCTCAGCACGTTACCCACCCCCACCGACTGATAGCCTGGTTCGGTCGGTGTCCCATCGGCCCACCCATCTGCTACGGCGTGAATCTCATCGGCCCTTTCAGCTTTGTCGGTGTTTACCCAGTCGGCCCACCCGCTCAGCATGTTACCCATCCCCACCGACCAATAGCTGGGGTCGGTGGGCGTTCCCTCGGCCCACCCATCACCATCGCCCATTTAGCAGTCGGCCCAGTGATCCAGTATGTTATCATGTCGGTTTGTCCTCCATCGGCCGGCCAATATACATCGCTAATATGTTCCACCGGCTGATCTGTATGGTTGGTGAATCTTCCATAGACCCACCCATCTCCACCACCTTAGGTCCATCACCCCACCCATTCTTCTTAGTACATTCTCCCCCAGCCCACCCATTCCCATCGGTATGCATTCACTGGGCCGTTCAACTAAGTTGGAACTTCCTACATCGGTCCATCAATGGGTCTGCCTTTCATTTCATTGGTCGTGGTCGACCATGGGCTTACTAAGGGGGTGATTCTTTGTCCCACGAAAACCACTGTCACCGCCAAAGGCATTGCTTCCCTCTTCTTCCATAAGGTCTACCTCCGCTTCGGTCTCTATGATAAAATCATCTCTGACCGAGGTCCCCAATTCGCCTCTACCTTCACTAGAGAACTCAGAAAACTACTCAATTACGACCTCTCCCTCTCCACAGCTTACCACCCTCAATCTGATGGAGAAACGGAATGGGTAAACCAAGAGGTTGAAACCTACCTCCGCATATTCTGTGGAAACCACCCCACATCCTGGTCCGAATCCATCTCCCACGCCAAATTCACGCACAACCACCGTGTCCACTCTGTCACCAACCAGTCCCCATTCTATCTCATGATGGGATATGAACCCCGTCCCCTTCCTTCAGCAATTTCCACTACTTCTATTCCCGCTGTAGAAACGAGATTGAAACAGCTAACTGCTGCATGAGACGAAGCCCTTGCCTCCCATGAACTCGCTAGACAAGTCATGGCCTCTCGCACCCGTCGTCACTTCACTCCCTTCATCATCGGACAGAAAGTTTGGCTCGAAGCCAAGAACCTCCAACGATCTGTCGCCAACCCGAGACTCGCCCCCAAACGAGAAGGACCCTTCACTATCACCAAAGTCCTATCTCCAATCACCTATCAACTCCACCTCCCTTCCACATGGAAGATTCACCCCGTCTTTCATGCTTCTCTCCTATTGCCCTATCGCGAAAACGATGTTCACAGTCCGAACTTCCCAAAACCCCCACCTGACCTCATAGAGGGCGAAGAAGAATATGAGATCAAGAAGATCTTATGACATCACAGAGCTCCGTCCAACCGCTCCTTCCTGATCCAATGGAAAGGATATTCTGCCGAAGAAGATTCCTGGATCCCCGAACAGAATCTGAATCATTCAAAGTCCACCCTCCTTGACTATAAGAAATGACACCCCACCGCTTTTCCCTTCTCACCCCCTTCAAAATAAAACCACCACAATGTCTATCAAACAAACTTCCTCGTCTCCTTCCTCCGTTTCTTCTCTTGTTCCTTCTCCTCCTTCACTTCTCGCTCATTTATCCTCTGCCCCCCTTGATCCTACTACTCCATTGTCAACCCTGCCTTCCCCGGGCTGGGCTGGACCCGAACTCCCCACTGAGTTCGCTCCTATCTCTATCATCACCAATAACCCCCCTATCGTCTCCGTAGATGTTCCCCTCTATGCTCACAGAATTCAGCCTACCCTACCCGATGACCGTACTCTCCACCAGATGACCAACTTCCTACGTGATCCCCGTATGGCTCTCCCTCTTAGCACCTACCTCGACATCGGATCCCCACTTTGGGAATTACAACGTGGATACCTCCAGAACCAACATCTCAGAAACCTCATTTCCCTCGCCACCTCTGAGACTAGTATCTCTTGTCGTGTTCAACTCCTGACTACCATCTACTGAGAGACCAAAGCTAACCTTGCTTCCACTCTCTATAAGCTCGGGATGCCTGAGTTCCTCAACAACGTCGACCACTACTTATACCAACTCAACCAGGTCACCTCTCCATGCAATCATCCTGCCTACATCACCCCCTTTGAGGGAATTTACACCCATACGCCATCCGCCTCATCCTCTCCCCTTACTACTGCCAAGACCGTCACTGTTGAACATGCCGAACTCGCTCACGAGATCCGCACCCATGGAACCCTTGGAGGCGAGCCTGTTGACGCCCCTCTACCTAGCAGACACCCGCTTTATAACGAGACCTGCTTCGAATGTCATTGCCTTGGACATCAATGCATCAACTGCCAGTGGTACCAATGCCCCACTTGTCTCCTCCATCGCCCCGGACATCCCAAAGCCGATGCCCTCTTTGTTGTCACAACCCTCCAAGCTCCTCCAGCTCATCCTCATCCCAATCTCGTTCCTCTCAATCCAGTAGGCCTTTGTGTGTTCCTCCCCCATGTTGTATGATCCCCGTCAACGCATCTCCTCCTCGTGTCCATACTCGCCGCTCCCACTCCCCAGTTGCTCGTATCCCTTTCCCGGACGTTGAAGATGTTTGGGATGACGCCACTTATGCCAACACCACCGGATCCCTGGAACCGTCTTATCGTGACTTTTGACTCACGCCATTCATCTGATATCCTTCACTGGAGTTTCAGGTTTAACAGGGGGGTAATGTTACGATTCTCTTTTTCTTCCTTTGAACTTACAGATGGAGACCGACTCCACTGCCATATGTCTTCTTTCCCTTAGTCATTCTTGCTTACCACCATTGTTCTGTGGTATTCTTTGACGTTCCGAAGTGATGTCACCTTTTATATGACTAATTGTTCCATTACCTTCCTTCTCGTTCCATCCGATTAGTCATCCTTCTTTTGCATTCGTATATAAACCTAGATACCTCGCGATGTATTTCCCCAGCTAGTCTTCCTCAGACAATAGCATCTGCTTCATCGCTCCCTTGGATTTCTTTGAGTTGCTTGTCCTACTCTCGAGTGGACACTTCCCTTGAACCCTCTGAACCTCCGCTAGCTGCTCTGCTAGTCAAACCTTTGACTTCCCAGCTGTTCTGCTGGAAGACACCTAGCACCCTTGACCCTATCGACTATTGTCGTTAGCGTCCTCATCATCTGGAGTCCCCAGTGACCGAACCCTTGAACCCACTGAGGCTACGTTTGTCCCTACCTGGGCCAAACGTAACAATTATCACAAACCATGCTAATCCTCTCCTGGAGTTGCCTCTGAAAGAGAAACCAATCAATGGTGATAACACACATTAAAACCTCAAAATCCTGACCTGTGACTTGCTCTTTGTGTTGGAACTTGTCCAAGCAACATTGGATGGTGACTTTGGTAGAATTGAGGATATTCTTGGGCGACTAGTGATGATTTTTCGAGGAGCAGGGTCAAACAATTACTGTGCCGAAATCCTCCACTTTATTTTTAACATGAAACAGGTCTGGACACCACATCAGCAAAAGTGTGCTGGCTAGCGAGTCTAGCCGAGTCTAGCTGGTCTAGCAGAATCTAGCTAATTTGGTTTAATCTAGCAGCTGACCTAGTGTCACCTAGCTTCACCTAGCTTCACCTGCTTTTTTTGCATGAACCTAGCAAGCCTATCACCACCTAGCAAGCCTAGCAACCTAGTACTGTACCTATATTAGAGTTTTGGAAAAGTTCGTGAGCAGGGGTCGTGGGTAATTAGTAAATGGACTTTGCATGACACATGTCACGCTCACAATAATAAAGCTGCATCAAAATGCAATTTCATTTGCATGATGATCAGCAAATTTGTTTACATAGTACGAATCAAATACATCCAGAGAGAGAGAGAAATCAAGCTCCTAAGGAAGGGATCCCTTCCCAAACACAGGAATCAGATGAGCAGCCCTATATATGACATCAATATGTTCGACGGATTGAACTCATTGTCCGTGATGGTCTATTTGTGGCTGAACCTTCCAGAACCCAGTGATTGGATCTGGTGCATTTCCTATCTGTGAAAACCTGTCAACTAATGCACACGGATATGTCTTGTGATCGAAGACAAAAGATAAAAAAAGGCGGACGCGCCCGACAATCATCCCTCTCATCCCTCGCTGATTCTCATTGACGACCATGAAGACGCAGTCTTGGCGAACTTCGCGACCTCACCAACAAGGTGTGGCACGGATCCACTCACGTTGCATGCCATGGATTCCTGATACATCAGATGGAGCCTTGAAAGTTGTGGCCACTGAGTGAAAAACTGATACTGGTCCCTGAAAGGCTGTGACATCAACCAACATGGAGTCATTGACTGTGGCAAGGAACTCATGGATCAGCCAGGGAAGCTGTGGCAAGCGTATCTGGAGAGCCAGATGTGTGAGTTGGGTCGGATATCCACGTTCTGGGCACGGAGTTAGTAATTTGTGTGGAACTGTCATTAGAAATGTACTTACGTGATTGCATAGGTAGATGCATGTGGCTTTCAACATGCATAATATCAATAGCTTCGTCATCTGATCCTGGTTCGTCAATCATGGAGGCTGCTGTTGATGTGGAATTATCAATGTTGGGTGGGAGCATGCCCTGTTCTACGAAAAAAACCCGCGCCAAAGCAAGCTTGTGCAACCGTTGGATCGTCAACAGCATTTGTCCCAGTGCATTGAAATGGTTGGAACGGCGCCATGGACGCTTGACTGCCGTTATATGGCATGATTCAGTGATGGAACTGCACAAGCCGTTGGGTGCCCCATATTCTTGTATCATCCACATGTAATGGCACAGCACATGTTGACGAGGGAGAGAGAACCCAGTTGGACGAATTTTGTCCCGGAAGACTTCACAGAGTAGGTGAAATGCTGCCAAGGCATTCGCAGCGTCTTCCAGATCTTTCAATCCGAGTTCCGACAGACAGACAATATAGCAGAAATTCAAGAATGCAGCCAAACACTGCACCAGTTGTGGGGGGACGTATTCAGCAATAGCCGGCAGATAAATCTAAGTTTTACAGGTTGGTCAAAAGAAGATAGGGTAGGTAGGAGGAATGTACCTTCATGAGCGCTTTGGAGTCGTCACCAGTCCACTGTTTGAAGTGTCAGCCTTGAGGGAAACGGCGTAAACCGGTGAAATGAGGGACCACACTGAGCCTACAAAAACTTTAACATTGTGAGTCAATAGCTTCATACATTCACCTACCGCCTATCAATGTCATCTAGTATCTCTTTAGTGTGTGCGGGTTCATTTTCTGCCTCAATCCATTCGCAAGTCCATGTTATGAGGTGATCTTTGAACACCCCTTTAATCACCTGATGTAATAGATCAGGTGATATCATTGCATATATATCAGCGTGGGGAAGTCGTTGGTGAATGGCTGGAAACAATCTTCAAGTCAATAAGGGATGCCAATGAATCAGAAAAAACTTACGGTCACGGAAGCATCTATCCCATACTCCTGCCAAAGATCGTCCAAGGGGAGTGTTGCACAGAGTAAGCAATGGAGAGGACGTGTACGTCGCCCACCTGGACCATCAAGGTCATTTGTGGCTGCTGTACATCTTAAATTTGTGATGAGTGACATTGCTAATAGCCTGATACCATACACATACTTCGGACACCATTCCTGGACAATCCCGCTGAGCATAACTTGCTCTGGGTAGTCCGCAATAAATGCTGCTAGGTCAAAGATGACCCAGCGCACCACAGGAGTGGTCATCGCAGCCTTAATTGGTTGTAGGATGGCCGAAATCAAAGCGTGATATAATTTTTTTTTGAAAGTATGGAAGGCGGCATCATTGTCTTCCTTGCATGCCACTAGACGATGCTCATGAGAAATAATGGACCAATGGAACATGTTATAACATACCTTTTGGAATAGCAAGGAAAGTAATTGGTATGACTGCCTGATTATGGGCTCTGCACACTGAGTTCTGTACATTACCAATGGAGAGGTATAGCGGATGGTATTCGACATTGCCAGTGGCAACAGAAACCGTGGTTTTGTCACTGCCGAGGATGATACCACAGTACATTGAACCCTCCGTTGATGGATCATCGACATAGATCTTGTCCTATCGGGTCATGAGCATTGGATAATGGACTAGTTAGTTACCACATACACTTTGATGCCAAGCATAGTTCCCCGACATGAAGTCCGTCCATCGCCGCCGACCATGTGAGTCTGTGTAAGTAAAGGGATGGTAGTCAAACTTGTCCTTGAAGTCAGCATTTTCGAGCATCTCATGAAGGACATGATCCATGTTCCAGTGCCACACCTCATATTCGGCTTGCATCCAGGACGGGTGATTTCTTCCACCATCCACGTTGGCTGACACCTTTAAACACTCCCAAGCAGTCCCACCCCATGGAATCTTGTCGATCGTTGCATACACGTGGGCTGGAGATGAAAAAGGGGCAGCAGTAGACGGAGAGCTACTACCCTCGGACTGCTGTGGAGGGTTTTGGAATGCCCAGAGTTCCATAAGATGATTAATATTTCCCACGGACATCTCTTCTCGCCAGAAGAGTAAATCAGCAAGTAAAAAGTCCCGTTGGCTAGAAAAAGGCGACCAATCGTTATGGTCGCACTGAGCACAAGGGGTAGGAGAATGACTAGGAGGTAAAGGGACCCCGAACTCGTCACAAGGTTGTGCTGTCTCATGGTTAGATACATGTGTTTTTTGTTGCAATTGTATGTACCAGTTTGGTGTGGGTGGTACTCTCTCCCTGCCATTGAGTCATTGGAAGATTCATGGTCATCAAAGCCAGGCTCTGTTTCAGGAGGGTGAACGTTGTGGTCAGCGAATTCATCAGTAACAAAGTCGTTTTGGAACTGGTCCGGTGAGAGCCATAAGTTCTCTTGATCTGAAGAACTCCCAGAGTCCAA
>JBBPQT010000787.1:0-11208 GCA_038092715.1 Boletus smithii | reverse complement strand
AGACAAGAGTGTAGCCAAAGTGTAGCAAATGTGGCGCATTTTTGACTACCAAATGTAGTAACACCACATAATATATCTGAATTGACATGCTATATTGTAATGCTCATATCTCAGCTTCCTGTGGTCCAAATATTATGACCAGGATATCAATAGAATGCAAGACCAAAGGACCAGACCGAGACCAGACCGAAAAAGACCGATTTATCGGTCTTTATCAGTTTTGGTCCGGTTTTTTTGATTTCAGGATTTAAAAAAACCAGTCTGGTCTTGGTCTTTCCAAAAAGGGCAAAAGACCGGACTGGACTGGACTTTAAAACACTACTGATGACCCACGAGCTCTCACACACCGCATTGGATTGACCCAATACAGTGCCCCCACCTTCACATCCATGCCTCGCGCATTTGCCCTCACCGACCACATGGGCCTAGAGGCAACACCTGAGACTGTGTGCGTGCTCAATAGCACTGCTGCCAACCTTGCCCCACTCGATGCTGATGTCCACACAGTGCTGCGCTACTGTGCCCGTCCTCACCATCCCGTCATGGCACCCTCCTTCATTGTTGACACGTGCAACCAATGCGCCCGCATTTTTATCCCTGTCCCGTCCGACGCTGTCCTTGCAGATGAAGGTTGCGGGCTCCCAGAGCTTGCCGCATCACGACCAGTGGTAAGATCGCCAACCGCATGCATACACCGTGTTGCATCTCCTGTGTCCACTGCACCTTCCATGTGCAGTCCCTCTACTTCTGTCTCAGATGCCCCAGGTCTGCTCCCTCCAGACAGCGACAACGAGGATGAGCCCTCAGGCTCGTCCAAGTGATTGCACTTTGACAGACCACCCGCTGACCACTGGGACGAGGACAATTTGGTTGACATCTACGGCTCGGAACTCGACATACATGCAGAGATTGCGGATGCCGCCAGCATCGCTCCTGTGCATGTCGAGGGGAGTTATGACGACATGTCAGTCACCCTCTCTCTTCCACCCTTACCTCTCATTGAGACTAATCATTCTTTCCTTACAGGATCAAATATTCTAGTTGAACCCTTGACTTCCCAGCCGTCCTGCTGGAAGATACCTCAAACCCTTGACCCTATTGACTATTGTCGTTAGTGTCCTCATCGTCTGGAGTCCCCAGCAACCAAACCTTTGAACCCACTGAGGCTACATTCATCCCTACCCGGGCCAAACATAACAAAAGACTAGCTGATTTTCGAGACTACCATTGCTATAGATCTCCACCATTTCCTCCCAATGCCCAATGAACCCTAGACCCTGGAGTCACTTTCGCGGACCTCCTCCACTGGAATCCTCCCCCTCCTCTTCATCACCAGAACCTGAGGACAAACTCATCAACAAAACTCTCCCTTCTCAGGAAGAACAGGAGACTGCTACAGACTTAAGCCACCACCTATCTGCTGCCCTCTCCATACCACAAATCCCTACTCCTCCTAGTCCTACCCCCATAGCAACCATCCCCATCTTCCAACTCCCTCCACCCCCTCGACTATCACCCATGACTACTACTAGACCCACTGAACTCTGCATTGGCACTCCAGAGGCCTTTGATGGATCCTTCGATAAAGCTACTCAATGGCTTCACGCTGTGCAGTTTTACCTCCTAGTCAACATCGCAGTCTATGACACTGAACCCAAGAAAGTCACCTTCGCCTTCTCATACATGACGAAGGGATCAGCCCTCACTTGGGCTGCCACCTTTAGACAGACCGCCATCGCAGGAACCACCATCTCTCTAGGAACCTTCCCCAAATTCGTTGATAAGTTCAACAAAGCTTTTAAGCATCAAGACACCACTGGAAATGCCATCACTTGGTTATCCACTGAATGTATGACCTGCAAGAAGGATGGGTCGTACTCCCCCTCCCTTTCTCAATATGTACAATCGCTCTATCCACTTCCAAACTCAATGGGAACCTGCGGAAGAAATCTCCTGACGTAACCAGAAACCCTCCCACTTCACGTACCACTCCTTCTCCTCCTCCTCCTCCACCAAGGCTCATGACCCTGACACCATGGATGTAGATGTCATCAAAGTGTCCAAACTCACTCCCGACAAATGGAAATGTTGTGTCGAGAAAGGACTTTGCTTCCACTGCCGCAAAGCTGGACACCTCAGCTCTGCCTGCCCTTCCTTCCCTGCCAACCTGAAAACCACCAGAAAGGTACAAGTCGTCAAAGAGGACAAGGAGTTACCTAAGCTACAGGAGATAGACGATGATGATGAAGAAACAGTTCGTTGTGTAGCCTTTACTCTGATGGATTTTTAAAACAGGAGTCTCGATCGACATGAGTCCCTCCTTCTCCTACCTGTGCTTCTATATCTGTACAATCTATGACCAAGTCAATGGAAATCCCCATTCAAATGATTGTACCTTTGCACACCATGAAAACCATCGACACCCACGCCCTAGTTGATAGCGGCGCAGACATCTCTTGCATTGACTGGCAATTCGTCCGAAAACATTGGTTGCCAACCACCAAGCTCGACAAACCCCTTCGAGCCCGAAATGCAGACGCCTCTTTCAACAAAAGCAGAGAAATCCGCTACTCCTGTACCCTCTTTGTCAATATTGTAGGCATTGCCCAGAAAGTTATCTTTCATGTCATGTTGCTTAGCAAAACCAATGTTCTCCTAGGTCTCCCATGGTTGAAGTCCACCAACCCTGTCATCAATTGGAAGACTCAAACCCTATCCCTTGACAAATCCATTGACGAGTCGAGGGATCTTTACTCCACCTTCGCTGCTAACACCAAATGACATGATAACTCCTACTATAAAGAACCCCCCGCCTTCCTCACCATGTCAATGTCCATGCTGTCCATGATGCCTATCTTTACAGTTACCTTGACCAGGAAACTGAGTCTCAATACATCCGTCATCCCTACGACAACCGTGTCCTCTATCGAATCATCCGCTGTGGATCACACTTCATTCCAGCTGGGTCCCCTGTCATCGCCCACCTTACCGCTGCCACTGAGTTGGCTATGGCTGCTGAGGCAGCCAAACCTAAAATCACCCTCCCTACCAAGTATGCTGAATTTGCTTCGGTCTTCTCCAAGGAAGCTACCAACCACGTTCCCCCTTCTCAACCCTATGACCACGAGATCAACCTTAAGGAAACCTTTACTCCAAAGGTTGGGAAGATCTACCCGCTCTCTCCTGACAAACACAAAGCTACCAAAGACTTCCTTGAAGAGAATCTCAAAGCCAGAAAGATCCGCCCTTCGAACTCCCCCCAAGCATCCCCCTTCTTCTTCGTTAAAAAGAAGGATGGAGGACTCCGCCCCTGCCAAGATTATTGTTATGTCAACAAACATACTGTTCGTGACACCTACCCCCTTCCACTCATCTCCAATCTCATCGATAAGCTCCAAGGGACATTTACCAAGTTCAACGTTCGATGGGGCTACAACAATGTTCGCATCAAGGACAGACACCAATGGAAAGCCACCTTTGTCACCCATAAGGGGCTCTTCAAACCCACTGTCATGTTCTTCGGCCTTACCAACTCCCCTGCCACCTTCCAATGTTTCATGAATAACTCCTTCCACGATATAATTGCAAAAGGATGGCTCGTTATCTATATGGATGATCTCCTTATCTTCTCCCCCAACGATGCCACCCACACTGAATGAACCAAACGAGTCCTGCAACAAATGGCAGAACTCGACTTGCACATCAAACTTGAAAAGTGCAAGTTTGCCACCGCAGAAGTTGACTACCTCAGAATGATCGTCAAACCTGGTCAACTTGCCATGGACCCTGTCAAACTTGATGGTATCGCCTCATGGCCTATCCCTGCTAAGGTTAAAGACATCTATTCCTTCCTCAGCTTTGCCAACTTCTATTGTCGCTTCATTTCTGACTACTCAAACATCGCACGTCCCCTCATCAACCTCACAAAGAAGAACCTCCCGTGGTCCTGGTCCCCCGCTTGTCAGAACGCCTTCAACACTCTGAAATGCCTCTTCATGTTGAAGCCTGTCCTCCACCTCCCCACTCTCTCAGCCCCCTTTGCCATTGCAACAGATGCCTCAAAATTCGCATCTGGAGCTATACTTCTCCAAACAGATTCCAATGGCGAATGGCATCCTTGTTCCTACCTCTCCCAGTCATTCTCCCCTGCAGAACGCAACTATGACATCTATGATCATGAACTTCTTGCTGTCATTCGTGCCCTGAAGTCCTAGTGTCATTATCTCCACGGATCGCCATTTCCTGTTCAAGTCTTCACCGACCATAAGAACCTTACATACTTCTGGAAACCACAAGCACTCAACCGATGGCAAGCACATTGGCTTCTTGATCTTGCCAACTTTGATCTTGCCATGATCCATGTCCCTGGCAAACTCCTTGCTGGTCCCAACGCCCTCTCTCATCGCCCAGATCTCCTCCCCTCCTCCAAAAATGAGAACAATGGTGTCACTCTCATTCCCCCATCCCTCTTTGTCAGCCTTATTGACGTTGCTCTCTCCCATCGCATCCAGGATGCCTCTGCCGGTGATCCCATCGTTCTTACTGCACTCCAGTCCATGGATGAAACCACTCCCCTTGCTCTCCGCACTCGCCTCTCTGACTGGCAATTGGAAGAGGGTATTCTCACCTACAAGGGCCGTGTCTATATCCCTGCCGACGATGCTCTCTGCCGGTCCATCCTCTCCCATTGTCATGACCATGAAACGGCTGGTCATCCCAGTTATCTTAAAACTCGTCAGCTGGTTGCCACAGAATTCTGGTGGCCTGGTCTGGCCTTATTTGTTCGCAAATACGTTGACGGTTGTGCCACATGTCAACAGAACAAGGTTAATACCCACCCCACTGTCCCTCCTCTCACTCCCATCAAATCCACTGCATCCGGTCCCTTTTGTCAAGTCTCCTGTGACCTCATCACCGGCCTTCCCTCCTCCTCTGGCTTCAATGCTCTCTTGG
This sequence comes from Boletus smithii, assembly GCA_038092715.1. NCBI lineage: Eukaryota > Fungi > Basidiomycota > Agaricomycetes > Boletales > Boletaceae > Boletus > Boletus smithii. The sequence continues at coordinate 6,255 of JBBPQT010000787.1, read as the reverse complement.
TCGTGGTCGACCATGGGCTTACTAAGGGGGTGATTCTTTGTCCCACAAAAACCACCGTCACTGCTGAAGGCATAGCTTTTCTCTTTTTCCATAAAGTCTACCTCCGCTTCGGCCTCTACGATAAAATCATCTCGGATCGAGGGCCCCAATTCCCCTCTGCCTTCACTCGAGAACTCGGAAAACTACTCAACTATGACCTCTCCCTCTCCACAGCCTATCACCCTCAATCTGATGGAGAAACGGAATGAGTGAACCAAGAGGTCGAAACCTACCTCCGCATATTCTGCGGAAACCATCCCACATCCTGGTCCAAGTCCATCTCCCATGCCAAATTCGCTCACAATCACCGTGTCCATTCCGTCACCAACCAATCACCGTTCTATCTCATGATGGGATATGAACCCCATCCCCTTCCTTCGGCTATTTCCACTATTTCTATCCCCACTGTAGAAATGAAATTGAAACAGCTAACCACCGCATGTGATGAAGCCCTCGCCTCCCATGAACTCGCTAGACAAGTCATGGCCTCTCGCACTCGCCGTCACTTCACTCCCTTCACTATCGGACAGAAAGTTTGGCTTGAAGCCAAGAACCTCCAATGATCTGTCACCAATCCAAAACTCACTCCCAAACAGGAAGGACCCTTCACTATCACCAAGGTCCTATCTCCGATCACATATCAACTCTGCCTCCCTTCCACATGGAAGATTCACCCCATCTTTCATGCTTCTCTTTTATTGTCCTATCGCGAAAATGACGTTCATGGTCCGAACTTCCTGAAACCCCCACCTGACCTCATAGAAGGTGAAGAAGAATATGAGATTGAGAAGATCTTACAACACCATGGAGCTCTGTCCAACCACTTCTTCCTAATGCAATGGAAGGGATATTCAGCCAAAGAAGATTCCTGGATCCCTGAACGGAACTTGAATCATTCAAAGTCTGCCCTCCTTGACTATAAGAAATGTCACCCTGCCGCTTTCCCTTTCTCACCCCCTTTGAAATAAAACCATCACCATGTCCACTGAACAAATTTCCTCATCTCCTTCCTCCGTTTCTTCTCTTGCTCCTTCCCATCCTCTAGTAGTTGTTTCTCCTCCTTCACTTCTTACTCGTTTATCCTCTACCCCCTTGAATCCTGCTACTCCATCGTCAATCCTGCCCTCCCCTGGCTGGGCTGGACCCGAACTCCCCGCTGAGTTCGCTCCCATCTCCATTGTCACCAATAACCCCCCTATTGTCTCTGTAGATGTTCCCCTCTATGCTCACAGAATTCGACCCACCTTACCTGACGACCATACTCTCCACTGGATGACCAACTTCCTACATGACCCTCGTATGGCCCTCCCTCTTAGCACCTACCTTGACATCAGATCCCCACTCTGGGAATTACAGCATGGATACCTCCAGAACCAATGTCTCGGAAACCTCATCTCCCTCGCTGCCTCTGAGACTAGCATCTCCCATCATGTTCAACTCCTAACTACCATCTACCGAGAAACCGAAGCCAACCTCGCTTCCGCTCTTTACCAACTCAGTATGCCTGAGTTCCTTGATGATGTCAACCGCTACCTGTACCAACTCAACCTGGTCAGATCTCCACGTAATCATCCTGCCTATGTCGCCCCCTTTGAAGGAATTTACACCTGTATGCCATCCACCTCGTCCTCTCCCCTCACCACTGCCGAGACAGTTGCTGTTGAACATGCCGAGCTTGCTCACAAAATCTGCACCCATGGAACCCTCAGAGGCGAACTGGTGACGCCCCTCTGCCTACAAGACATCCCCTTTACAACAAGACCTGCTTCGAGTGTCATCACCTTGGGCATTGACACATCAACTGTCAGTGGTACCAGTGTCCCACTTGTCTTCTCCATCGCCCCGGACATCCCCAAAGCCACTGCCCACTTCATCGTCGCAACCCTCCGAGCTCTTCCAGCTCATCCTCGTCTCACTCTCATTCCTCTCAATTCAGTAGGCCTTTATGTGTTCCTCCCCTGCATCGTATGGTCCCTGTCAATGCATCTCCTCCTCACACCCGTACTCGCTGCTCCCACTCCCCCATCACTCGTATCCCTTCCCCAGATGTAGAGGATGTTTGGGATGACGCCGCTTATGCCAACACCACTGGGTCTCCCAGGCTGTCTTGCTGTGACTTTTGACTCACGCAATTCATCTGTTACCCTTCACTGGAGTTTCAGGTTTAACAGGGGGGTAATGTTACAATTCGCTTTTCATTCTTCAAACTTACAGATGGAGACCGACTCCACTGCCACATGTCTTCCTTTCCTTAGTCAATCTTGCTTACCTTCATTGTTCCATAATATTCTTTGACATTCCAAAGTGACATCATTCATTTACTTGACTAATTGTTCCATAACCTTCCATTCTGTTCCATTCGATTAGTCACCATCCCTTGGCACTCGTATATAAACCTAGATACCTCGCAATGTATCTCCTCAGCTAGTCTTCCTCAGACAATAGCATCTGCCTTCATCGCTCCCCTGGATCTCTCTGTTGAAATCCATTATCGTATAGCGCATATAACCCCTATGGTTATATCTTATCTACTTATACTTAGATTAGATCTTGATGTGGCCTTAAGCCTTTAAGCTATTCCCATACAATCCTCTATCTCCACTTATCTCCACCTATATATACAAGTGTCGTAGATACAATCAATTAAGAGTTTTAACCCACATTAAACCCTACCAGGTTAGTAAGGTGGCTCCTCACTATATGCGCACCCTAGAGGCTGCCACATTTACCTGCTCAACACTCTCTGAGTCACTTGTCCTACTCTTGAGTGGATGCTCCCCTTGAAACCTCTGAACCTCTGCTAGCCATCTGGCTAGTTGAACCCTTGACTTCCCAGCCGTCCTGCTAGAAGATACCTCGAACCCTTGACCCTATTGACTATTGTCGTTAGTGTCCTCATCGTCTGGAGTCCCCAGCAACCAAACCTTTGAACCCACTGAGGCTATGTTCGTCCCTACCCAGGCCAAATGTAACAGTTGTGGCATTTACCTGCTCAACAGGTAGATGCTATTGTCTGAGGAAGACTAGCTAAGGGGATATATCACGAGGTATCTAGGTATATATACGAGTGCCAATAGGTGATGACTAATCAGATGGAACAAGATGGAAGATTACAGAACGATTAGTCATGTAAATGAACAATGTCACTTTAGAACGTCAAAAAACATCATGGAACAATGAAGATAAGTGGGAATGACTAAGGAAAGGAAGACATGTGGCAGTGGAGTTGGTCTCCATCTGTAAGTTCAAAGAAAAAAAAGAGAATTGTAACACTACTTCTTCACTTCTTTGAGAGCAGCTCTCTCCAAGCCCGGAGTAACGATTAACAACCTCCTGCCACCACTGCCATCTCAGCCAGGAGATAGCATCCCTGTAGGCATTGATCCATGTCCAAAAGTAGACTTGGGTGCTGGCCTTCCCAAAATTTCAATTGCAGTTCTGCAAGAGTGCCTCATCGACTTCATTGTTTCATACAATGAAGTATGTGAATGTTTCAATCATCATCATAACTTGCTAACCCCATTGCCAGGCTATCAATGTTGTCAAGTGCCCTGCATTTCGCAGGTTGCTTTTCATAATGCATAGTGATCTTCAAGACTCAGACATCCCACACCATACGAAGATGCAGGAACTCATCCACAAGAAATGGAAAGACGGCTTTGATGCTCTCAAGGCAGATCTGAAGGCAAGTGTCAATCAATCTGTCTGTAGCGAATCATTAAATAATATGTTTCTTAGAAGTCTGTAGGTAAAATCTCATTCACCATGAACATGTGGTCCTTGGATAGCCTTGACCCATACCTCAGCATGATAGTGCACTGGATTGCGCATGACAAGCAATCTGGTGCTCTTTCCTTAAGGATTGGGTTGATCGCATTCTGCTACATTCCTCAAGAGCATATAGGGAAAGAACTTGCTAAAATCTTTCTGGATATCTTGGATGATGCAGAAATCCCAGTTGAAAAGGTGAGTCTGATTTGGGCTTGAGATTAGATACACTACTGAAAACACTTCAGATGACCCCCAAAGATGGGCTATTAGCCTTAATTTTTTCAACAAAATATTAGGGCTAATAGCCCATTTTCATATGGGAAGTCCCAGGGACTTTTTGCACCTTTTGCAAACATGAAAATTAAGCTATTTTGAGACATTATATAATCTATCACCTAAGTTGTGGGACTCCCACATGACTATGGGACTCCCATATAACTGGTGGAAGTCCCACATCCAAATTAGGAAATCAATTCATAGGTCATTTTTAGACATATTGGTAATGATTTTGTCAGCCATATAAAATTCCCATGCTTCTATTTTTGTCAGCCATATGACATTCCCACACTCCTATTGGAATATTTAACAAATTTTCAATAATTTGATAATGATTTGTCAGCTATGTGGGACTCCCATAATCTTCAGTGGGACTCCTACAATATATATGTGGGACTTTCATAGTGATAAGTGGGACTCCCATAATTGTATGTGGGACTCCCACAAATATATTGTAGGAGTCCCATAGTTGTGAGTGGGACTCCCATAGTTGTAAGTGGGACTCCCATAGTCTTGAGTGGGACTCCTATAACATTCACTGCCTTCAGTAGTGAATGCTAGATAGGGAAAGTGTAGCTAAAATGTGTAGTAAATGTGTAGTAAAAGTCTATCAAAAGTGTAGTAAAAGTGTGGTAAAAGTGTAATAAAAGCCTATCAGAAGTCTATCCAAAGTCTACCAAAAGTCTACCAACAGTGTAGTAAAAGTGTAGTGAAAAAGCACACAAAAGTAAGTTAAAAAGACTTAGGTTGTGATGATATGGGAGTCCCATAGTCATGTGGGAGTCCCACAACTTAGGTGACAGATTATATAATGTCTCAAAATAGCTTAATTTTCATGTTTGCAAAAGGTGCAAAAAGTCCCTGGGACTTCCCATATGAAAATGGGCTATTAGCCCTAATATTTCATTGAAAAAATTAAGGCTAATAGCGCATCTTTGAGGGTCACCTAAAGTGAGGATGTGCTGGTGATGCTTGGAGGAGGATGTCAGCCTGAAGGGATGGACCCCCCAGGACATGCTGTTGCACGGTCTCCAACGAGCGGCCATTGCTCACGATGGTGGTCCGCAGGTCGGCGACCTCCTCTTGCAGTCCTTGCACAAGTGCCATGAGTGTGGCCACTTGGATGAGGTGTTCGCCCGTGTTCGCTGTCAACTCCGGTTGTGTGGCTACTGCTGCCAGGCCCAATGAAACCTGTGTTGGTGTGGGTGGGACCAACACATGCACTGGAATGGATATCAGACACAATGAAGTGATGAGGACAAAGCTGTAACTTACCTTGTGATTGGCCATGCTTCCTTGGCCCTGTACCCAGCTTCCCGCTTGGCCCCACTTTGTTCGCCACCAATGGCTTTGCCGATGCCGTCACTTTACTCTTTGGTTTCCCAGGTCGATTTGCCAGATGGAAAGTACTTGTCGATGGAAGGGGGGATGGACTGCGTTGGTGCTTTTGTCGTTGACTCGTGGCAGCATGTGACGATGAGGGAGGAGGTGCTGGAAGAACTTCATCCACCACCACCGTCCGACTGCGTGAGCGTGTGCACGATTGTGCACAGGATGTGGCCCTCGATCTTGCACATGCATGTGTTTGTGAGGGGTCTCGTGGGATGGTGAGACTGCATTTCATGCATAGACACTTGCACTCCCCACACACCCCCTTCATCGTCCAGGGGATGCATGGGACATCCTGCTTCTTGCATTGGTCACATTGTAGGTCATTCGTGATGGGGTCGGCATTGGTGTTGGCAGTGGTGTCAGGGTGGGAGTGGGAGGGACCAGGAGCGGGTTGGGACAACCTTGCTTTCTTTGTACATGGGGCCACAGACTCTCTGAGGATTGAGCACCCTCTCTCCACCTCCTCTGCCTTGACCTGCATAGGACAATGAATCACCTTGTTGTTACCTTTCCCCGCTGAAGGCTCCTCGTCCACTTCCATCCTCCACTTGCTCTCTACCTCTCTCCCCTTTCCTTTGGCCTTCATTCGCTCCATCACTGCCTTCTCTGCCTATGCTGGGATGGCCTCTCCACCGCTTGAGGGTGGTGCTGCTGACAGGCCCAGTTCTGCCTGGTTCCTGCCATTGAGGATGAAGTTGGCGGGGATTGTCAGTGATCTCCCGAAGTGGTACCACTCGTGGGACTGGATGGATGCCCTATCTGGCCGCTCGATCCTTG
>JBBPQT010000786.1:0-11212 GCA_038092715.1 Boletus smithii | reverse complement strand
TGAGAATCAATCACAGCACTTCCAACAGCCTGACCGTGTGCTGTCCGACTCCATTGCTAGTACAGGACGTGACAGAAAAACTTCCACGGAGTCGACTGCTTTTCCCACGATGGAGTATACATAGAACGATCGAAAGTGCCATCCGATGAAGCTGAGGCCAGCCATTTGATTCAATGTGAAGGCAATATGCATTGACGTCCAGACATGATCCTGAACTTCGATATCACAGCAATTCAGGGCTTCAACAAGCAACCCCAAATCTCATAGCTTAACCGTGGCTCGCAACCATCCGAGTCCGTCCACACCAAAATCATTGTGTCTGATTGCAATGAGTCCGCCAGAAATGCCAACGTTCTGAGTCTGGCTCATCTGATAAGGTCCCTCATCCCGAGACATCTTTACACTGAACGGGTCTGCGAGACTGATTACTTAGAAAATTCGGACTATATAGTTAGTATCATAGCACGGAGCCGATCCTGCTTGCGATTCAATGGCGCCCTTCAATGTTCAATGTTGGTCAGCAGCGTTACTGCCTCCTTCAGGCAGCACTCTCAGGGTCATCTCCATGCCTATCTCGAGTCGCCTCCGCTTCTCGACCACCCTGATCTTCACCATGGTCGTCCTCGTGTCCATCTCCACCCTGAGGGGCCTCGTTCTCACGTCCACGCAATTTGTCGAGCGTACGGGAGTGCTGATAGCGTGTTACGAGCCGTCTGAAGAACCTACGACAGCATTTTTAGCGACCTGAACACATCGCGCCAACGTCACCTTTCCCACTCACTTGTACGCTTCAAAGGACAGGTAGATTGGGGTGAGCACCACGACGCCGACAATCGTGAGCGCCGATACACCCAACACCAAAGGCAGAATCGTCACCACGGCGATCGCTCTATCACGGAGTAGTGTAGCAAGGCGATCCCAATGCTGGATGTGCGGCAGCACCGTGTCACCAATTGACATGAGACCTTCTTCCGAGAGCTCCTCGTCGACGGCGTTGACCATCTTGTCGAGCATATTGACGATGTCAGCTAATACCATCCTCAGCACTTCGCGCCACCACACAGAAACTCGAGCGCCACCAACCTCGGTTTGGGGTCTTGACTCGCCATGCCGAAGTATCCGCGTCATCAACGAGGTTCCCGGATAGATGCAGATGCTTCAAGCTAGCGTATTGCATTGTGTCACGTGTGCACTCGCGTAGCATCGCTGAAATCAGCGTGGTGTTAGCTCCGCCTCTCCAAACAGCAGCCATGAATACTTGCTATTCTGGGCCAAGATGCGCAACGCGCAGGCAGGTCCAAATATCGATGAAGGGGACTTCGACGGTGACTCTGGTGACATGGTTTGGGCCCGAGCGAGTTGCGATGCTCCTTCTTCCGTTGCACTGGTTGAAGCTATCAGCAAATAACCGGCTGGCAAGAGCATCTCGATTATCTCGCGTAAGCGATCCTTTATGGCGATTGCACCATGGTCTAGAATTTAGAAAGTAGAAACAGAGTCAGAGTCAAAAATCCATCCAGGGAGTCGGCAACCGCATTCATACCAGTCTGAGCTAATGCAGACAAAGTAGTCACACCCGCTTTCTGAACCTTCCATTCAGGATTCCGCAGATGATCCAAACTCTTGGCGACGAGCTCGCGAGTCCATGGTCCATCCTGATCTACGGATGTTTCAGCAAAGTCTTAATGCACAGATTTTTTCCATTATGATGCCTACCAAAAGACCTGAAGATGTCCAAGCAGATCAAGCTAGTCCGGATCTCCTTTGGTTTTCCCCTCCCTAGCTTCGTTTTAAGAACCTCGGTGATGTCGTAGTCCTTGATCTTTTCCCTCAAGTCGGCTGGATCAAACGAGTGAGCACGAGGATCCTAGAGAATGCTGACACATTACCATGTTGCATAATATCGCCGAAAATTTGGAATCCCTCGACTTGGCCCACTGCGTCGTCAAAGTAATCCAGTCTCAACATGCCAACGATGTATTTCGGAAGGTCTTCGTTATCTTTGACCGACTCCTTCATGTCACCTGATATAACCTTCAGGGCTGCGGAATAGGCAAGGCATAGGATAGAACTCACTGTATTTCAGGCATGTAGCCAAAGCGTACGCAGCAAGCAACGCGCTATCTCGGCGCTGCAACAGCTGAATGAAGACATTTACGGCGTGGATTTCACGGAGATAAGCGCGTATACTAGGAGCTATCTGATGGTGAGCTCAGGGCATGATTTTGCATAACGGGCCATACTCTCGCATAGCTTCAGTAACGTCATGGTCGCTGCCGTGCGTTCGCGCGCCTTGCCTGTCCCAATCGCCGTCGTTAGTTCCCCAATGAGCTTCCTCTGTGGTTCACTGAGATCCTCAGCATCTGATACAAACATCCAAGTTAGACTCAAACAAACAACTCGTTTGGCGTCACTCACCGAGACCGAACAGTTGGCGCAAGATCTCATAACCAGTAACTTCATTGCTGTTAGAGGTGGTGCGATTGTTGTTCGGATTCAAGCGAACCAAGGCGCTGGCTATATTGGCTCGGAAGTTCGGGTTGCAGAGACCAGCGCTAAGTTCCTCTGTGCATGGGATGATGTTATGACTACGAAATCCAGACATATATTGAATTTACCTTCTTCATTTGGATCATACAATGCAATTAATGCTTCGACTGCGAGCATGCCGACAAGATCCTCACGCTCTCCCGCCAGCTCACGGAGCCTGGGCTTCAAAGCGGTACATGCAATTCTCGCTTTACAACCCCAACATGGTTATCATCGATAACGGATAGCAAAATTACAAGAAGCTTACCCTCCTGAATCCGGGAAAGAGTTACCACAACTCGAAGACATGCAGTCAGATGGTGAAGGTCTAAGCAGAACGATTAACTTGGTCAACAACAAGCATGATAGCATTACCAGTGACGTCCAGCATTTGCGCAAGCCTTGATCGACGAGGATGAGGACCGAGGTGTCCAATGACAGTGCCGTGTAAGTCCTCTACAGAAACATCAACAACGTCAACACGCGCTGGCAACAATGAGCATAAAACACGAACGTACCGCACTTTACGAGGCAATCTAAGCCATCCATCGCCTGCGCGAAATTCCCTCCTGGTTTACTAATAATCTGATCCAGAAGCTCCATGAAGTTATGGATAACATCTGGTGTCAAAATCTGCTGGCGGAGCACTGGGTGCCTTGTCAACGGTCGCAGCAAAGCAACTACTCTTGGACAGTCTCGATGCTTGCGCGCGGATAGGATACCCCTGAAACATGCCTTTGCGTCATCGAACACCTCTTGGCGCAGTTGGATCTGGGTGACAATACCCAAGGTGTCGGATTGCTCATCAAAGGCTGCCACAAGATGTTGTCAGGAAACCTGCCAAAGATTCCAGAAAATAAACTCACCAGCTTCGTAATAAGCCACAATTGAGACCAGTCTCACGAGACCACCGCGATTTTCTACAAGGCTCTCGAATGTTTCCCGCCAACCAGAGACCTGCCGAACACACACCCTTCCTTCTTCTGGAGGTGAAGGTATTAAATAGCAAGTAAGAACAATCGGAGAAGAGAACTCACTGAAACGCAGCATGAACAATAACCTATCAAGATATATTGGGGCAACACCTTGCTGACCACCCAAATAGGCGACCAACTCCTTTGCTGCTGTATCGTCGAACATTCCTGTGTCCCAAAATTCTTGGTCCAGTTCTGTATCAGCAGATTTTGCCTGGATGACAGGTATGTCAAAACCGTCTCCTAGCGTCGCCCGAGGCTTGTATGCATTTGCAAATAGAATCGATGCATGGATCTTTTGACCAGGTATGATACGACGGGGGTGCAAACGGTGCAGCCTAATAGGTATGATCAGCCACACAGAATAACAGTGTGCCAAGACCCTTACCGTCGAGCATTGTTACCAGCGCCACTGAATGATACCTGGTGTTTGATGGGGAAGTACTCAACGATTTTCCATATGCGAGTCATCGAATTGATGGTACCAAAATCAAGGTCGTCTGGCACCCAAACTATATCTGTCGGTTTCAAGATAAGACCAGTAGCAGCTGCTTCTCGACGCATCCACAGAAGCGAGACATTGCCAGCCTGGTAAGACTTCCCTGGTCTGTTCGTGCCACCTCTGTAGGACATACAATATCAGCCACCCAGACTTCGGTTGCGAACGGATACGCACACGTCTGAATGACTACCAGCAAACCAAACCTCTTTGATCTCGGACGTCATTGTCTTCTGGCTATTCTGGGTCACGGGGGACGGGGATTGGTCGGTGTCAGTCGCCTCTGTCTTCTGCACAATGTACTTGGAAATGTTGTCACTGCCTCCACCCCTTTGAGAGTTCATCTCGTGAAAATACTCAGGCATGAACTTGACCCGGAGCTCATCGAGAGCGAGCGCGTGTCGGAAATGGCAAGCATGGGCTGCGGAGGCGGAAGTTGAAAGGAAGACGTCTCCCCTCACAAGTCCAACGGAGGAAACCGTATCCCTAGCCAAAGTCAGCTCCTTGTCGTACGATAGAAACATAAAATAACACAACCATACTCCGACAAAATGGACCCTCAGGTCCTTCCAGGAGAACGTGTTCTTGAACTCCCTCGCGATTTGCCTTGTCTTCGGCTTTTCTGAACGAATCGCTGCATAGTGATCGTAAGCCCTGACCAGCGCCTGTTTGTCAAACTTTCGCAACCTATACAATGGCTACTCACGTTCCAATCTGCTTCTCTGTCGGCGTCCTTATCAACCCAATCTGACACACGTGTTTAGTGCCACAGAATGATCAAAACAACTTATGCGTCACATACTTCATGTATCATCCCCGCAAGAACCCGCACTTGGTATGCACCCCGAGAGAAGCCTACAATATGATCATCAGCTGTGCAAATTGTAACGAGAAACCCAGCCTACCAAAGAGGTATATCTGATCCCCTTCTTGATACGTTCGTGCTAGCCAGCCATATGCATCCTTGACAATTTCCTCCATATTCCTGCCAAGAAGTATTTAATGCCGTCGAGAAGCAGATGACGGTAATGGGTACAAACCATGCAACTGCCAAGTCGAATTTGTCGGAGACCGCCCTCTCCATACGGTTGAAGATATGTAACGACTTCGGACGCGTGCCAATTCCACTGGAGTAATATGCGAACTGTCTGGGTTGTGGATAATCTGTCTCCAAATCGATCTTTGCAAACAATTTCACGATGTTGGTATTCTGAGCAAATAGTAAGCCAACAGCGGAAGACGATTCTTGTCGACAATCACATTTTGTCCGAAACGATTCGAGGTACCGTCAATGCAAACCACGAGGTTCCTGGAGTTCGGGCTCTGTCGGGAGCTGCACTTGGTGCATCTAGACGATGGACCCTCTACAGATGGGCTGTCCATGAAGGCCATGTTATGTTCGCGGTTGGAAGAGCTGGGCGAAGTGGCCGCCATGAGGAGGAAGAGGATGGGTACGTTGGAGTACCAACCCGAGGCTGGAGCTGTCTTTTGAACCCCAGCATGATGACGGCAAGCATTCGGTTCGACAAGCGCCTTAAAAGTTTTCAAGTGATTCCGTTACGGTCCCAGAACTAGGGTGATGATGGTAGTAGCACGACAGATGGAATGGGGAGCGAGTAGGGACGCCGTCGCGCCGCTGGCGCCGTGGGCGGAACCTGCACCACAAAATCTCTCCAGCTTTCTCAGTGAGACACCCGGGGCCTGTCCTTCATGACGACATGGAAGTTGAGACTGTTCAACTCCGCGTAAGTTGGGTTTAAGCCATGAATGAATTCATATACATACATACTAACTGTTTATGGATTCTAACATGCAGCTTCCATTTCAGGGTTGCCCGGGCTCGCCCCAGCGCTTTCCCAAGAATACATAGTACCTCCTGCCGACGTCAAAACATTGCTTGCCGTTGACTCATCTACGTAGCTTATTATTAGCCTGGCCATTACTTGGAGGCCCGGATCTGCCATGTACCGTGACCGGTGCGATTGTTCTATGGTCGACTCGTGTTCTGGTGTTCCTGTAACAGTTGGTGTGGTTTACAGGCTACAAACTTGTCTTCCTTCTACAGGAGCACAGTGTTTTGATATTGCAGGAGCATGACATATGCATGGTGGAGGTAAGCGGGCAAGTTGCGGGTAACGTTTTCATTTTCCTTTTTACCGTCCAAAACAGCCTGAAACGGGAACTCACCACTACATAGCAGAAAATCTCGAAAGTTGTCAAACTTGAACGATCCATCATCGACATCGTCGACCATGGTCCGATGGGCTTGCCACCCCCACCGATATGTCTGACCCTTGGAATATGGCGAATCAACTGTGTTGGCTTCCACTGGCACTCGCCGAAACAACGTCTACTGCAATCCATTCCCCAGGTTTGGTCGTCTATTTAGCGCCTCATTCGCCACTCGTTTCCGACCGTTTCCTTTGACTAAATTCGAGCGTTCTTCCTGAGCACTGGGACGGCTGGATTCATTCCCTCAGCTAAGATAGACCATGCCGTGGGTCCTCGATGGGAGAATCGCCAAGCGTTAGTTTCGACAGCGAACGGTTGCAAGCACTGTCACAGGTATATTGGGGATCCAGCAACTTTGAACCCCTCGTGTCAACGATAATGGAGAGCTCCCGTAGACGTGGGCAGGAGTCGCCGCAGGACACCACAAGATAGGGCAACCCCCTGAGGGTAGGGGTGGCTCCGATATGGTCGTGGTGAATGCATTAATATTGTTTCCGTTGAACGTTGATTGAGAGATTGCTGCCACATGGCTGTACTGTCACGTCGCCGTGGGATATGCGCACCATCAATGAACGTTTGAACCGGTGATTTGTGCATCATGTTTCAGAGACGAGGGCGCCTATCCCCACTGATCAGTGGCTTGAGAAAAATTATACAACAGCAGCAAGTTTTAGTTGCTTTCTGTCACTTATACAGTCTCCTTCGAGCATTCTTTGACAGACGGACCCGAGCTACCAAATGGCCACAAATAACTCATATCGGCACATGGTCTGAGAGGTTACCTTGGTGATAAGTATCTGAGTTGCGAAAGTCACGGAAATTCAAACACCGACGCCAACCGTACGGAGCGTTGTCGCGTCGAGCTCGAGGGGGAGTGGAGTAGTTATACGGGATGCGAAGTCGTACCTACCAAGGTAGAAACGGCGACGTCGGGGGAATCCGGTCATGATGGGGATGCTAGGAACCGACCTAAGGAGTTGCAGAACGCGTTAGAACACATCAACGAACGGTCGAAGCCCAGGAATGAAGAAGACGCATCTAGAGGAGCTCGAGACAAGACGAGCGAGCCGGAAGTCAAAGTGTACGTACCAGATAGTTTATACAGTGACCCAGAGCATCTAGAACGCGATAGGAACGAGCGCGTCGACGAGCCGAACGTGCTATGTCGAGATACAGGAGGGCCACCAGGCCACATAGTCCAGTCGAGACTTGTCGAGGGCGATAGGGAGCGCCGAAACGACGCAGACGGCGACGGCGACGATGGGAGACGATGCCGGTTGGATGACGCAGCGAGCGGCACGCGCTACTACGACTCGAAACGAGTTGGAACAAGGATGCTAGCTACAGAATGGGCGAGTCAGCACGAGAGGTACTACGGACCCAAGTCGAGAAACGTACCTGGACCATCCAAACCCTCCATTAAGCATTCCAGACGACCTACCGAGCCCGTCAACCCACCACGTCGTCGTGGACGAATCAATCAAAACGAATCAAGAAGTGTCAGTCAGGACACGATCGACTTGGACGGCTATGTCAAGGCCGTATCGGGCGAGTTGGAATGACTGTATTTGACTCGGAGATGTAGGAACTGCGATCCCGAGGTACGGATCACAAGCATGACAGTAACCTTGCAGTAACCCCGCACGTTGCGACTTCCATATTTGGACACCGCCCGAGCGCAGTGCGACCCGACACACACGGACGCATGTACTACGGACTACGGACATTGGTCAACCGGTCACTCCCAGGTGATAACTGTGGCTGACGCCATTTTTTACACAGCCTGAGAATCGTCTTAGTTATATGACATTCATTACACAAGGAATTATGCTTGATAATCGTACTTCATCGCTCGTTTTGCCTATTGCATTCGGTCTTTAAATTGTAAACAAGGTCTCTGCCGACGAAGTACGGCCCTTCTTCTAGTTAGGTATCTTTTTTCTTTCACCGTCAGCCACTGTGGCTCACGATTCTTGGAAGTCATAATATGTGCTTGCTTGTAATACATTATGAGCGTTTAGATACGGAGATCTATGGGAATTTAAAGCTCAATCGAAATACTGACAGACCTGGAATTCGTGCAACCATCTTTGTCAGTGAACGGACCCTCACCACAGCGCTGTCGGGCAAAGGTCCCTGCCGACGACTCGGAGGTTAAGCTTAGCCTTGATAACCACACATGCGGCGGTCGCCGAGCATCTATGACTGTGTGAACGGCACCGCCATCATTTCACGGCTACAACGTGGCTCGCCTCTGGTCAGTAATTTGGCGACCCGCCCTCGCGTGTAGCGACGGATTGCCTCAGATCTCGGGCTGGCCACCAGACTAGCTGGTGAATCGTATGGTGATGCGTGTGGCAGGGCTCCGGTTTCTCTGCCCGTGGCACTGCTTCCACATATTGATTGCTCCGGTTTGAATGCCGACTGTGACAGCCGTGGAGGAGTCCATCCACTGTTTATCTATTCCATTTTCCCATTTATTCAGGACTCTATAAAGCCTACTAATTCAATCACATTTGTGCAAGATGTTCCTTTCCATTCCCGTCTCAGATTTACTAAACTCTCAACTAGAGGTCAGACTCGATCCTCTGAGCGGGAATATTACCTACAACATCAAAGACACCCCTCCCCGTCTGCAGTATGGCAATGGTGTCGCAAATTTGAT
The DNA here is from genome assembly GCA_038092715.1 of Boletus smithii. NCBI lineage: Eukaryota > Fungi > Basidiomycota > Agaricomycetes > Boletales > Boletaceae > Boletus > Boletus smithii. The sequence continues at coordinate 2,313 of JBBPQT010000786.1, read as the reverse complement.
GCTCACCCTGCAGAGTTCACCTTGGGATGGGTGCCTTCGGATTTGCACAAATTCCACCACAGATCCTGCACATCAATCCACGGATACTTTTCAAGGTTTGTTGATTCAGGTATTCTCGGAATGGAAAAACGAACGGAATTATTTTTTCCCACAGCTCTCGAATTTACTCTTGCACCACCTGGATTGATGGGCTGGTCTGACCGGTACCATGTACATTCTGCCGAGATACCAGCCCCATCAAGTCCAGATGTTCACAATCAAGGTGTGACGCCAACGACTCGTCTGTTTTCACGATGTTGACAATGCCTGATCGTCGGTCGTAGGTTTTCTCGGTCTCCCAAGCGGATATCGAGATCCGGATGGTGCGGATGGTCCATGGAGCCTTCGGCCTGATAGCTATGGATCGCCGGAGGCTGTAATGAACCAAGTGTCCCTTTGGGACGCATTACAGACGCAAAGTTCTCAGACATCCCCGGACACAAGTTTGATGTCGCCTGTCTCAAAAACACTGTCGTTGATTACTTCCGGCTCTATTTTTGAAGGTGCGTAAGCCTGGAATAGTTACCCGTATAGTGAGTAACGTATCTCCAATAGCGGAGGCAACAAGATACGAATCAGATGGTTTTTCTGGATACAGCGATTTCCAGCATAATGCCAGTTTCCTTCATGGTGAATAGGCACCATGAGAGTCTGTATTATCCACTGCTGATTCAGGTACCTCAGCCCACCCGACAAATAATGCAGGCAGCGGCCCGACCCATTGTTATCCATCAGACTCCTCAAGCAACATAATTGACGGCCAAGGTGATCTTTAAACAAAATGACAGTGTGATTCTTGTTCTCACGTATGTTCGGTAGATCATTTAGCATTCAAGGACGGTAGAGAGGCATCTGCATCACGTGCATCCTCCTCAACCACGATTTCGGTTTCAGCCGGTGTTGCTGCGGAAGATGATGAGTTCGTCGAATCCGAGGCCGAGATCAGCGGTAACAGCCGAGAAACATCGACAGATGGTGCATCTCCCACCGCTTTCCCAGACAATCACGCCTGTAACAGCCAAGAACCATCGCCAAATGGTACATTTCACACCGCTTCCCCAGACAATCGATCCTCCGAGTCCGAGTCGCGGGCGCAGTCTCGGTTGGACAAGGACAAGGGGTATCCGTGCCCATACTCACCATGTCATCGGGTCCTGAAGAGCCTCTACACACAGCAGCTGCACGTGAAGACGCACACAGCGAAGACACGGAAGATCTTTACCTGCACGATGGGTTGCTCAGAGTCGTTCACCCGGCATCACGATCGTTTGCGTCACGAGGTGTCACAACACGGCAAACAGTGCGAGTTCTCGTGCAGACGATGCGATAGATTCTTCTCTTCGCAACGCATGATGGACAGGCACACGTGTTGGAGCTCGAAGATTGGGCCTTTACGGTGGCAAATAAAGGGTGCGTTCCGTTCGCATGCCGTTCGCATCCTAACCGACCATTATTCTTTTTTATTTATTCTTAAGACTGCTAACCCGAAGAATGAGTTCGATCAACCATATTTGGTCCTTGTCCCGGGTACCGTGAAAATGCAGAGGTACTTCAGGTATGGTGGGTACTCGTCGCGAGGTCGTATGAGAAAGAGTATCTTTGCGTTGTTATCACGCAGTGGAACTACCAGAAGATGATGGCTCTTGGGGACATATTTAAATATCCCCTCTAGGCTCATGATAATCTGATTATTCTAGACCACTAGTACACTCATGCTCTGTCTATTGCAACCTTCTATGCTGTGTGCTCCATGTTTAATGTTTAATTATTATTATTATTATTATTATTATTATTATGACACCTGTATACAACACTTCATCGTACCTTTCAAGTTGGGGATTTCCACTGCTATCTGATTTTGAATGACTCCAGTGATCTACCCAAGTGGAACGGACTGCCGCCGCGAAAGACGAACTGATTGACGATATCTCCCTACTCTGCGCTACCCTGCCCCCCCCGGCACCCTCTGCGCTAGCCCCCTGACCCTGCACACACTACGGGTCCTGGTTCTGGTCAGAACTGCTGTCTTCTGATCTCGAAAAGTCCCAGAAGTTCACCTCAAATTGGTAGCACACGTCCTCGACCCTCAACGACACTGTTCAAACCGTATCCAGCATTGTTGACGACGATGTCAACGCTGCCAAAATGCCCGTGGACCTTGTCGAAGAGACAACGGTCACCATCTGCAATCACCTCCCTGACTGCCAGTAAGACTTGGCCGATACCGGCGGAGGTACCAGTGACTGGTGGCGCACATAAATCAGAGACTGCGAG
>JBBPQT010000785.1:0-11244 GCA_038092715.1 Boletus smithii | reverse complement strand
CGACAGCTTACCCGGACAGTCGGATACATCATCAAAAGTGCCCCTCCAACAATCCAACCCCATCGCACATACTCTGGTAGAGGCTCCTGGAACATTCCTCGGCTCCATTTGATAATCACCAACAATTCTGTCAAGACCGTAGCGAGCAACAGCCAACAATGTTGTCCCATGCGCTTCGCTTTTCTGTCCATTGGAATGAATCACGTGACGGCAATGCTTCATAGACTGGGGGGACGTACTTTGGATCATTGATATACTGGTATAGCTCCCTTACAGCCGGTAAAGCGCATAAGAAGACAAATGCGAGCCTCATTATGACAATGGGATGATCAGGCTCCATCCATAATAATGACTAGAGTAGCCATTCATGATGAATGATCAACAAGACCGTTAAAGACCGAGATGATCATACATCAAACATATCGCTTACCTTCAAGTAAAACGGATTCAGCTCCGCAGCAAGGAATACCGCAAGGAGCAGTACGACCATGACATAGTGACGGAATGATGTCGTTCCCTCCCATTTGAATGCAGTCCAATCGTGTGGTGAGAATTGACTCAGCACCCGCTTTGCTTTCGATCGCAACCCTCGTGTTTGTCGCAGTCCGCGCCACTCATACGGCTAGATAGCATTTCAGCCACAAATGTAGGACGGTGTTTATGGCAGCATACCTTTACTTCCAGATACTGACATGTTTTCATCCCTATCAACACGGAAGGGTCGTACCCATTAGGTCGTTCATGGCTGTATGGGGGAAAAAAACGCACCGAAATACGTTCCGATCCAGTTACAGAGCAAAACATCAAGCAACCACTGAGTGGTGAGATATCAGCTAGCGAAAAACCTGAAACAAGGAGGGTTTACATGGTCCCACCAGCACTGTCAAACACTGAGTGCCCTGCGGAGATAAGAAGATCTAGATCAGACGTACTTCGGCAAAGTTCGGTAGCTGATGTTGCAAACTATATTCAGCAAATTCGAATGCTATGCTCAGGATCTTCAAAGACGAGATTAACCACCGGTGTAGAAGGACTGTCGACAAAGAGTACACACCCAACAAAACCAATAGTCACGCAATACCATTGCCTTTCCAAACCAACCCAAGGCATGTGCTAAGCAAAATATATCAACGGCGTTCTAAGCAAACGACATTCGCTGTGTTTCAGGACATGTGCTTTGAAAGCAAGGTATCGGGTAGGCTGACCCAGATATTCTGCGCAGTAAGCGGGCAATTCTCCGCGTAGCTCTTCTCGGGAAGGGGAACGTTCAAGGCAGGGTCCAGGAGTGTCATCATTCTTCTCGCAGAATGAAGATCCTGGAAGAGTAAGAAGACCAATGCGAGTTCATAGAGCAAGTTAATTCCTAACACAATCCGCCAAAACGCCGGGTGCGGCCGTACGAATGGCCCGTCCCTGAACTGAATCATGGAAAACATCAAGAAGGAAGCTATAGCGGCATAGACTCCTCTGAATATGAATGAGATCACAAATGAGATCAAGATACAGGCAACGGGAAATGGAAAACGCATACACGCGACGTTTGTCTCGCCCTTCTGCAAGGACATCTGGGGTCGTGGCGATATAAGCCAAGGCGGCGAGACCGACTGAAAGTGCAGTTAGGGTGACGGGTTTGTAGAAGAATCTGGGCGGGTTTCGGTAAGAATACAAGAAAACAGGTTGAGGTTGACGCACTCTACAGAGGTATCATTGCGCTCCTGGAAGGGGGCTATCCGAGTGTAAGGCTCTGTGCGATCTGCCTTTGTTCGTGTCAATGTCGTCAAGGAGAGTGCTTGACCGGTAACATACATCGAACCCTGGGCACACAATAAACAGCGTTTCAATCGGCCGGCTTGCTACTCACAACGAACGGGAGCACCATATAAGCCAGGCTTTGGTTCCGCCTCGGACGGAGAGAGCAACACATCAGAAGTTTCATTAGGGGAAGTTGGCGAATCGGGGTCCGAGGTCATCTTCAACGATAAGTTGAAAGGCTGATAAGAAGTGGAGCGGACAAGTATTACTGAGCGCAAATTATAAGCACAATGCGAATACCATGCAAGACAATGGTGGAGGCAGAAAGTCGACCAATAGTTGATTAGCTCCACGCACGCGCCAGGTGTTACCAACGTTGGAAACTCGTGAAACCCATTGGGCTTCTAAACGGATTATGTAAGCAAAGTGACTGTAAGAACTCGAGTGCGTCTTGGACGCAGAGTACGTACTTGTTTGGGTATGTACTTGGTGGATATCCGATGGCGATTCTCATTGAAGGTCAGATGCAGGCCTCGACAGTCGGTTTCAAGCTCGGCGATCGGAATGGTATGTTTTACAAGTAACCAAGGGTCTCGTGCTATCGGGACTCTTCCCTCACTCTGGTAACATTTTCGCCATGTCTATATCTGAGCACAGGTAAGCCGGAGCAGTGCACTTTTCCAAGGTGACCAGTTTGTGGACCTGATAGGGAGTCCGGCCTCATGTTCGCTCGGATCATGGTCGTAGAGTGCAAGTGATCCAGAGTGTCAGGTGGCGCACCTTATCATCCTATGTCGAGATCGAGGGCTTTTCGACGAAAACGGTTAGAGCCAAATGACCGCGTTCCTGTCGATGACGTGGAGTATCTATGTCTGTTGGATGAGCTGCGGAGATTTACATCGCTTGTCCGATGGCAATGCTACTGGTGAACACAGGAAAGAAACCACGGCGGTGCATGTTTGGCATGACCGTCGTTGACTTGTAGCTGCGAGCGCACAGACACGCCGATGCTCTTCAAGGGTCGAGTTATCGGTGTCGACCCCCAAACCAGCTCCGCGCGTCATCCCGATCGATGACAGCGAGCGTCCGATCTAGACATGCCATCATTTTGTATGCCAAAAATTGCCAGTCTGTACTATGCCCTGTGTTCGACTTGGGCGCAAAGCGAGCAACGATACGGAGTTGGCACCTCTTTGATGGCGTTACGACCACACCTGTTCGCTTCCAGCCTCGTTGTCGAGTACTTTTGGACATGCTTCTGGCACCATTTTCTCGAACGTCAAGGATAGCATCCCACGTGAGGGCTGAATGACTTCAGGCATCGTTCTTCATATCATAGTCCTCGGAGGTATCCAGTAAACATTCCAACACCTACCATGTAAGGTGCAGGCACGAGGCACTTTCCGATGATGCGTCTCACGCCCATAATGACCCTGAACAAGTCTAGCAGGGTGTCAAGATGGTTCCGGCCAGGCATGCCACGTTGAGGATCTGAGCAGGTCCGTTATACGGACTTGTCAGACTAGCTCGCTCAGACTCGGGACGATGACACCGAGCGAGGAGTGGTGCGACCTGGGCGTCACATCTCGCCGGAAGTGTCCGTGGGGAGCAGATTTCGGAAGCACTTCTCCTCCGGATGTAGCCGAAACGGAGGTACCAGATTGAGACAATTGAATGGGGCCGTGTGCCGGCTTGATTGATTTTTCCCGAGTTTCCTAATCGGACGGAATTTATTGCGAACACAGAGAGAGAGAGGAGGGGAGTTACTAGCAGCTGTGTTCGCGTACCTTGAGGTGCGGTTGTGACGAGTGGAAATCGAGAAGAGCCATGGACGGCATCTCATTGAAAGCTTAACCTGTTACCAGGGCCCAAGAGGATGTTTTTGTGCGATTAACGGTATACTCGTTCATTGTGATCAGTATAATGTGGTCGGACTTGATCGGCGGGAGAAATATATTCAGATAAAGTAATAGATCAAATTCCGAAATAATGGTAAGTTTGCGGTCTTCGAACTTGAAACTCAACTTCATCCTGATCAGCCTTGCCGACAATGACGGAAGCTTTTTTTTTGGTGGAGATATTTTTCCTCCGTTTCTGACAGACAGAACGCCGGTCCTCCTGCCAGTGGTGGACACGTAAACGTAATACGCCATCCTGCTCAAACGCCACCATCCCAGACAATGAGGATTCATGGTAGATAAAAACGTTCGGGCACATCGTTATCTCGAGTCGTTCGCTCCACGTGTTTCGAGGAGTCTTTTTCATGGACAAGATATGAAAGAAATTCGTTGGGTGTTTCGGTTAACGTGGAGCCTGCGAACGGGATGGGCGTTCCCTCACGTCATTTTCAAGAAATAATTATGGCCTCTATTTCCCGTAAAGGTGCAGCAGTTCTCAGGCAGATCCGACTCATGCACGAAACCGCCGTCAACAGAGGTGATCTGACCTCCTGACACTTGTCTGACTGACATGCAACCGCTCCCATGCTCCCTCAAAGTACTCCCAAAAGAGTAAAGTGCTGTGCACCACGGAGCTGCCGTCGGTGCGCTCGAGGGCGATGACGGCCTCGTCAGACCATGTTGTCATCCAAACGAGGGGCCACCGTCGCTGGGTTGGAACAGCACGGGCGCGTTCACAGGAGGAATGATTGGGGGAGGTGTGCTAATCAGATATCCGAGGGCACTGCATTGAAATTAGGCTCAAGAACCCGGCCAGGATGTGCACGCAAAACGAACGGGGTTATTTGGTCAGTTCAGCCCTGATTGAGGCAGGTTACTCACGAGTTGTATTTATGTCACTGCCGAGACTGGAAGGCAGGGCTGGGTCACACACAGACCGCTTTCGTGAAGAAGAGCCAAAACGATCGGTCCTGCTGTCAATGCCCGAGGTGATCCAGATCTCCACCTCCAAGTTACTTAAGTACTTAATGTCCCCGTCCCCCCGTAAACTATCTCCAACTCCACCCCTTCCACAAAGTACTTCTCTCCTCCTCTCCCTGTCCCCATGGCCTCTGACACCTTCCCGTCCATCCAGCTCAAAGGCGAAATCATGGATCTTGACTTCACCGTCGACACAGATCACCGCAAACGCAGACGCAACCGCACCACCCAGTCGTGTCTCAACTGCCACACCTCCAAACGAAAGGTCCCTCTTCCCTCGCGCGCCCCCCATATTGTCCTCACCTCCTCCTTAGTGTGACAGAAAACGTCCCTGCCAGCGCTGCATCCAGCTTGGTCTCGTGCGTGTTCAACTTGCTCTTTCGTCCACCCCTCTCACCATGTCCAATAGACTGGCCTTTGTGTGTATGAAATCGACGATCCAGCACTGAGGTATGTCCATCCCCTCACGTCCGCGCGCTCCAGCATCCTAAGGAAAACGGATCCCAGGGATGACCCTTCCCTTGACGAAGCCACTCGTCTGCGCAATAGGATAGCGGAGTTGGAAAGCCTCGTTAGGGAGCTACGTGGTATGGATATTTGTTTCATCATCTCCTCCGTCTCCTAATCTACCTGCGGTCTAGGCAAGCCCCATCCTCGCTGGGCTGATGCCAACTTCAGGGACGGCGACCCCTCCGAGCGGTGGCACTCGCGCGCCGCCAAAAACAGTCTGCATCTCAGGCGCCGTGCACGTTCCCCAGACACGCTGGCGCGTTCGAACCAGGAGCCCCGGGGTCTGGTTTCAGCCTCTGGAACTCCGATCAAGATCGAGCCAATTGCGGATATATCTCAGCCTCATCTATATCGTTTCACGCCGTCTCCTCCAGCGTCGTATCCAGCTTTCCATTCGGATAATTCGGCGTCACCACCATATGAACGCCAGAATGGCCATCATTACAACAATGGCAACATCCCTACCAATGGGCGCTCCTCTATGCCGTACCCATCGCCAACCTCTACCAACGGTCTCTCTTACAGTCATCACCCGCCAGACCCACCTTCTTATCATGAAAACGGAAACGTCTATCAGATGAATCCATGCGAACCCGGCAATCACTTTCCGTCGGATTCACCACCGTCGCAACATTTTTGCACATGTCGAACCAACCCTGGCGCGGAGCACGCCATCGTGTCTCTTGGACAACAGCTCCAGAGCACCCTCGCGTCACTGAGGCAGTACGCGCACCATCCAGAAAACTCTCAGTGCCAATTGTTCCGGCGCATCAACGAACTTAGCAATCTCATGCAGTACGTCCCTGTTCTGTTGCCTCGCGGCGACCTCATGTCCAGGATGAGCTAATCTCTTTGGTTGGTGAGAATTAGTGGAAATGATCCGGATGAAGGCACTGGTTCGCCTTATGGGACTCTTCCCACACCTACTGAGAGCGAAATTATGTCTTCACATTCGTCTTCGAGCACGCCCTTCCATGGATCATCCGCTGGTGCATCCGTTTCGGAGTGGAACACGATGGCTTCTGCCGGATTCAATCCTTATTTCCCCATATCATCAGGCGAACAGACCATGTACAGTAATATCATCACATGAACCTGGGCCATCATGGCTCTGGTTCTCGCCACTGTCCTGTTATATCCAGCTCTTGATGCCTTTATTTACTCGCTGTGTCGCGCTGGTTGTGACTTTGTACTATTAGGTATTTGTACTAGACTCTACTAACATCTGTACATTATACGTCATGTACTCGTCACGCGATACACATGCCCACGCCGGCTACATAGAACCTAGGCTGATAATTCGCTGTGCTCTAGCCTGAAGCGAAATACACGTTGCGAAGTGGGATCCACCAGAATCGGCCGCCCTTGTGTGGTTAGTTTCCACTGGTCTCTCTCGATAAAGACCACCTCCCCGCTTCGCTTGACGAGCACGACGGTGGAAAGACGCGTCCCATAATACAGCCCATCCCCGAGTTGTAGAGGCTCGACCTGAATCGTATTTCTCAATTCTGAACGATCGCGGGGTGGCTGGGAAGATCGCCATCTAAATAAACACCACCACGAGACATCCGGGAAAAAAAAAGACGTTAAGCGAATCGTTGTGACCTAAAGAAACCGCATGATACCCACGTTAAGAGATCAAAGAGGCGCTCAGTGAGCTGATCTTCCGATGTGCTCGGTGGGAGGGTGTCGAGAAGGACGTTGAATGCGTGGATGCCATGTTGCACCTTGGGCCACTCGTCAGCGCCGTTGCCGTCGATGCCGTTTGAGAGTGCGCCATGGCGTCTTTGGGTGTCTGACAGTGTACGATAGGTGATCGGGCCGCCTGCACCATGATTCGTGACGTAGAGCGCGTCAAAGGAGAGGTGTGGAGAGGGAGAGGCAGCTGCGAGGAGCATCAGGTTGAATCCCGCGTAGCGCGCATCGGGAGGGACGAGTCTCTGTACGTCCTCTTCCAACACGTGCGATGACTGCGCGGAGGAGAGGAAGGACGAGACGAGGTGACCGCGGGAGGAGGTGAACGTGTGGGGCGGTTCGGTGATGTTCGTCCTGTGGGATGTAGCGTCCGGGACTGCGCGCGTGCGGATGTGCGTAGTGTCACTTACAGCAAGGCGAGTTTTCCGGTTCGACTGAGACCAAGCCATGTGCCGCCGGCTTGGACGTCGATGCCGGATAGGATGCTTGGCTGTCGACCTTGATGTTGACCACCAAAGTCATGGAAACAGACGGGTTGTGTGGGTCTGGATAGCCACTCGTCTCGGTTACTACACAGGACGCTGATCGCAAAAGATGAACACTAGGGATCGAACGGTGGGGGAAGCGACGCACAGAGCGTAATCGGGGTGCTCTAGCGTGAAAAATGCGACACACATCTCGTCAGTGTGGTAGCGAGCGTGTGAGAGCGGGTCAAGGTACTTCTGAATTCAGGAACGTCAAGGTGGAGCGGCTGAACGATATTGCTTGTCGCCAAAAATGACTGCTTCGTGACGGTCCTGTTTGAGGGTCTCCGAGGAGTCGAGCGGCTGTTCGGGCCTCGCGGACCCCTGCGAACGAGGCGATCTAATCGTTCTAATTGAACACGACGGAATATCTCAAGACCGTGATGGACGGGGGCCACCAAGACGCGCTACTTACTACGATATCGTTCTCACGCCTGTTGCAGAACAACAACCAAGCTACTGAATTTTTCTTGATGGACACAGTCGTTCTTGATAACGGCGGGTCGGCCATCAAAGCCGGCGTCGTCGGGAGCGATGACTCAGTTCGGTCAGTCTGGGGCCCGCCGCTCATCCGGCAGGCGCTTGATTTTCATCTCATAGGATCATTCCCAACGCCGTTGTCCGCTCCAAGGGAGACAAGACGACGTACATCGGGCATGAGATCGCCCGCTGTAGAGATTTTTCCTCACTCCATTATCGGCTCCCTTTTGAAAAAGTATGGCCAAATACGCGCACCGCGCTGCGCAGTGACTGACCCCCGATGTGAATTAGGGCTATCTAATCGACTGGGATGCCCAAAAGGCTGTATGGGATGGGTTATTCTCCACAGAAGCTCTCTCTGTCAGTACCTCGTCCCGCTCGTCCCGCTCGTGCTATAGCCCCCGCAGGTGAACGCGCCAGAGTCCTCTCTCATCATCACTGAACCTTATTTCAACCTCCCCAATATACAAGATGTGTACGATCAATTTGTGTTCGAGGAATACGAATTCCATTCGTATCACAGATGCACACGTAAGTTGCGCTCCTCCTTGGATACACGGCGCCACGCTCATGGTGCGTTTCCGTCCAGCCGCTGCCATGATTTCATATGGCTCCCTCTTCGCCGCTGAGGGACTCAATACTCCCGAGTGCTCTCTCATTGTCGATTCTGGATTCAGCTTTACGCATGTTGTGCCTGTGATCAACCATCAAATCCAATGGCATGCCGTCAAGAGGTGAGTTCGGATTAGAAATTCCTCCTTCATTATCCCTAAACTGATTAGAATGGACGTCGGAGGCAAACTTCTGACAAATCAACTCAAGGAGGTAGTGTCATATCGCCAGTGGAATATGATGGATGAAACGTACATTATGAATCACGCCAAGGAGGCGTGCTGTTACGTCTCAACGCAGTTCATTGCGGACCTCGAAACTTGTCGGTACGTCGTTCCCCCAACGACATAGCAAGCAGTTATTCAACCAACCAAGGTCAAGCCCGAAACGGAATCCAATTGTGATGGAATACCTCTTACCCAACTTTTCCATCAATCGAGCCGGCGAAATCAGACCACCCGGATATGAGCTCACCCCAACAGATCAGGTGCTTCTCATGGAGAACGAACGTTTCACAATTCCAGAACTCCTATTTCGTCCCGACGATATCGGTCGGTCGTTGAAATCCATGATATCACACAGTTATTTGACATCGTTCCTCGTTGATTGAAAATTTCCAGGGTTGGAACAGACTGGACTCCCAGGTACGATCGCGGCGTCCATTGCATTGCTCCCCAACGATCTGCAGGGAATGTTTTGGGCAAACATCGGGGTCGTCGGTGGTAATACCCAGTTCTCCGGATTTCATGAAAGACTGTATGCAATTCGTACAGCCCGTCGTGGGATGGCACGCTGACTATGAATCAGCATGACGGAACTGCGTTCGCTTGCCCCGGTAGATTTTGAGATAAACATTTTCAAGTCTGATGAGTAAGTTCTTTTTACACTATCATATCATATCATGATGACATATGTCACGGATTAGCCCGGTGACAGAATCCTATCGCTCCGCGTTGATGTTTGCCAAATGTCCCGATTTTTCATCCCATCTTCTTACTCGAGCAGAATTTTTGGAATCCGGCAGCAGTGCAGCGCGTAGAAAGTTTGGCCATTGGGATACCGGTAAGCTGGTCGAGAAGAACAAGAGCGTAAGACAGGACGATGTCGAGCCTCGGTTGACGAAGAAACCCACTCGAGTACGGACGCGGTTGAGTGCATCATCCACTGCTCGCCGTCGGTGACCGCCGTACCCCCTCATTTTGGTCGCATAGCATCCGGCGGCGTCAGTTCACAGATTCAGGGTTAGCTTTCCCGAGTGTGAAACTTAAACTCGGAACGACCACATGGGCGCCCAGTGCTCGCCCCTAGGAAAGCCTTGCGCCATGGTCCTAGCGCAAACCTCGCACTCCACTTTCTCTTTTCAGGCGGCGTTGTTTATCTACTTATCGTGTTCGAATTCTAGTACGGAAACCACGAAAATGAAATGCCTTGGCGTCCCTCTGTGGGAATACGATAATTGATGTTATCTGGTCAGGCACTGATCTAAGCGGAGCGCAGTCGTGATTACCGCTGCGTCTCGCCTCCAAAGCATGTCAGCTGGCTCTTCTCCGGAACGCTGAGAAGGTGTCCCCTTTTGTCCTTGCTCATTCCAGAGTTCTCGGACTGGACCGTTCATTTCACCGATCACCGTGCACGAGTGGTGCGCTTCGTCTTTACGAGCTGAGTTGGCATCGTCACCTTGGCCTGACTTCCTCGAAATTCGCTGTACGTGAAGGTGACGGCGCACGTTCACACGACTCGTGTTCGCGTCGGAGTGTGGTCTGGTGACGTTCCCTTGTTTGGGAGGGCGGTGTCGAGTCGAATCATCCTCGCGCCCGCTTCCCCCTCCCAACCAAGATGGATCCTGCGTTGAGTCCGCTGAACAAACACATTTAGCATACAGTCACGATGGGGATGTCCTCCGGGCCTGACGGACTGGCGCTACCACCGCCTCTTGCCACGAGGTCCCAGCGATCGTCCTTCAACTGTGACTGGTGCCGTACATACCCTCCCGTCCGATACGCGGTTGTGTCTCAGGTCTTGGAGCACAAAAAAAAACATCGGTGACCGTATCACTAGATCGTTGCCTCTTTCGATCCCTGAATCGCCGGGGGAAAATTCCGACTAATCCGTGTTCCACTCATTCCACTCACTCCTTCGGTCTCGGTTGTCGGTCTCGGTATCTAGTGGTGTTTCATGGAGCATCACCTCGTGTCCATGGCGTTTCGGAGCCGGTCCTGTACCGCGCCGTGGTCGCTGGGATCGGACGAGGAGGGAGGGAAGATACCGGAGGGAGGTGATGGATCGAATGGGTCCACCCTCCGAGGGGGATGGAGGACCCTGCAATGCGCCTCACTGATCCCTCTGGGGCATTTGGTCACCACAGAACCCAGGTGTTGGAGGAACCAAAAAAAAAGAGAGAGAAAAGGGAAAAAAAAGAAAACGTTTCAGATTGGTATACCGCGGCCGCTCGGGCGTATGTGTTGCTTGTCAAAGTGTAGGGGGGGGGGGGGGAAAGTAAAGTGTTGAATGCATTTTTCTTCGAATCTCTCTTCGTCTTCCCTTTTTCCCCCCCTTGCCCTTGCCCTTGCCCTGTGTAAGATCAGAACGACCGTCTTCTGATCTGGTTTTGGGAGACTAGTCTACCTCCCCTCCGGTTCGGGAACGGGTGGGGATTGCGAAAGCCTTGGAGGGTGCCGTCGGCCCCTCCTCCCGACGTCTCTCGGTGAACAAGTGGACGACCGTGACAATCATCCGTTGATACGGTCCATGGTTCCCCCCCCCCTCCTCCTTTTTTGCCATTGGGTAGAAAC
>JBBPQT010000784.1:0-11246 GCA_038092715.1 Boletus smithii | reverse complement strand
CAATATTGAGCGGCCACATAACATGGGGATTGAATCAGAATCCCAGACGGGGATACCTAAACATAGGGTGGACAAAGTCCTCGCTGACCACTCGAGGTCTGCTGATCCAGAGTGAACTCGTGTGAACATCTCCGTCGCCTTACCGCGGAGGATTACCACCAAGTGGCACATGACTGAGTGGAAGAAAGTGAACATTTTTATCAAATCGTTATGATCCTCTGGCACTATGTAGTAAAGGAATGAATCTGAAAGATCGGAAGAGTCAAAGATCGTGCGTCTACTAACCGTCAAGGACTGCCTCCAATGATTGATCGCATGTCCCGTGCAAATCAGTCAGGCAAACAAATATACCGTCCGTTGTAGCAACACAATGTGGTATGTGACAAGTGAAAAGGTCTGTCAAGGTAAACAAACTTAAAAGATGCGTAGGGAGAGCAATTATACCACGAACGTGGGGTGATATGGCGTTACAGGCAAGGCCATAAAAAATGCGGCATAAGAGTGAGGAACGTAATCTACCTTAGTACGTACGTGTGTTGTCCAATGCAAGTCCGTTCGAAATGTCTATGAAACCCCAAGAGGATCGACTCTCCGACGTGCAGCCTAAAATGAAAAGAAGGGTGCACCTAGTCCCTGACTCTGCGCAGCGTTGTGAACCCTGAGAAGAAAATGACGAGCAGGGTGGTGAGAAGTGCGATGGATGCGGGATGTGCTTTGAACTGTTCGAGTGCGCCTCCACAACCCGCGCACTGCCAACCTGGGAAGAGAAACAATCAATGGGTGGGAAAGGACAAGATGAAAATGACACACCGCTTGCAAGTGGTGTGTACGCCTGAGGGGTATAGAGTGCAAACTGGAGTTGGCTGTTTGGTGCAAGGTATCCCGGGGTTGGAATTGCACTGGGGCCGCCTGAACCGAACACGAGCAAAGTATAGCTTGCCTGTGCGAGGGGCAAGGCAGGGTTGGCGGTCTGGTAACCATATGGATACCATACGACGCTTTGGGCGTCTCCTGCTATGACGCCGTTTGAAGGACCTATAGGGTATGTGTTGCCATTTTCGCAGGCGGCGGATACGGTGATGGCGGAGGGTGTGTATGCGAGGTAGCTGAAGTTCCAGCCAAAGGTGACATATTCACCGGGAGCAATTTTGTAAAAGGACGTGGACTGGAGGGGAGGTTGGGTGAAGACGATTTCTCCAGGGTCTCCATTGGCAGGGATGGTAGAGACGACCTGAGTTGCGCTTGCGTTATAGCCGGGGCCACCTGTTATACCGTACTGTGTGGTAGCAGCAGAGCCAGACACAGACGCAGAGCCAGACGCAGAGGCAGAGGTGACGACGGAGGCTGACGAGGCGGCGTTGGAGACGGAGGCGGAGGCGGTTGTGGAGGCGCCATTCTGTTGTCTGCGTTCTAGGGCCATTGTGAGTTGGGTGAGGGCGGGGAGAGAAGAGGAAGCGACGCTCGGCTGACTGCCTCACACGGACTTGCTGGCCGGTCTTTTTTAGGAATTCTGACACGGGCACAGTGTCTTTTTCCACGAGCTCGTCCAAGGGTCCACAGATCCCTTACATGTAATTACCATCACGGATCGATCCGAGTCGCTTCCAGAATGCTAGTGTGGTCTACATGTATTATACAAAATCGTTCTCTCTACTTTGGTTCCGTATCGTTGACAGTCGCGTAAAACTCTTTGGCGATGCGAAGTTGGGCTTGCCTCCCCGTCTCGTTGGGCAGATCCGGAATGCCCCTGATGACGAGGTACTTGCGACCCGTGAGGATCTCAGGTGTGACCTCGAACGGATCAACGTCCGAGTCCGCGTTTGCAGCGTTCAAAACATCATGCGAGCCCGTCACGACACCGCCGGCCTCTTGTGCAATCACCATTCCAGCCTGTCACAACTCCTTTCAGTAGGGATACAAGCGACCAAAATCACCCTCACTCACGCATACATCCCACGGCCTAGCGTAGATCAATCCATCAGCAACTTCAGACCATCTCGCTGAAAACAGTGCTCACCAGCATCCAATCTCCCTAATGCCCCACGTCAGCATCGGAACAATGACGGAAGACGAGCGACCGAACAAAGTCTCACCAGTACATGTCCAACCCACCCTGCGCAACCATCGAAAAGTTGAGTGCCGCGCTCCCCATCGAACGAAGCGACTGCGCCATCCTTCCTCCCGGAACCGAAGCATCTCCGGCGAGTTTTAGGAACGAGCTAACCTTGTCTGTAATCGCGGGCGTGCCTCTATCAGAGCCCCACTCAACGGCTGAAACAGATCGGTCAGGGTCTATCGAGAGGCATGTGATGGATGGGCGACAGTACCGATCTGAGCCTTGGCCAGGGAGGGGAGAGGCTTTGGGGATGCGAGTGGGAGCTTTTGAGGCTGACCGCTGCCGCGGGTGAGGTACGATCCCTGGCCTTCAATCCCCGTGTACTGCGAAAAACGTCAACCTCTGACCATGACGAGATTGGCACACGGAAAAGGGTCTGACCAGATACTCTATAAAAGGGTTGTACACGACGCCGAGCACCGGACGTTTTTGGTAGATCAGACCGAGGGAAATGCAACAGAACGGAAAACCGTGCACGAAATTCGTGGTGCCATCTGTGATCCATGGGTTCACGTCCTGGGGTGGGCGATAGAGAGCATACACGCACCGATGGGATCCACGCAAAACGTCGGCTCGTCGGTCAGTTCAGGGCGTGTTCCAGCGGAATAAGACTCCTCGCCGATGCTATAGTGATCGAGTACTGTCAACCGCGTTGGACCGTCGTGAACGTCAGAAACGGGACGCACAAGTTGAAGGCAGGATACGCTTTCTTGATCTCGCCCATGACCAAATTCTCGACGGCGACGTCGTATTGGGTCACCAGATCAACCGCATTCTTTTTCTCGTTGACATCGGAGGAAGACTGGATCGCCTGAGATCCTTCCAGGATAAGTGTGCCCGCAGTGCGTGCTAGGTTGACGGTGAAGGCGAGAATCGAGCGCAGTTCAGCAGGTTCTAAAGTGGTCGACATGATGGATGTTGAGAAACAGACTGGAACGTGCCGAACAGTCTGTCAAGCATATCACCGATCAATCGATCAATCAATTACCCTTTACATTCCCAGTGATGCCTCACGAACGATCCACTGCGTTCCCCGGAAATGGTGTCTAGATACTTGTCTATCATCACCCCCGTCTATGTGCAAGCTCCTGGTCATTCAGCCCTGCAACATTGGGGTCGTATTCCCAACCGTCTCGTAAAACTCTTTGGCGAGACGTAACCGTGCTTCCCCGCCAGTTTCACCTTGCGTCGCCGAGATGGCTCTGATCACCAGGAATTCACGGCCCATCAGGACTTCCGGGCTCAGTGTGAACGGATCGGCCTGCAAGCGTTCCGATGCAAAGAGAGAACGAGACGTTACACTGCCGCCTGCTTCTTGTATGATGACGATAGCGGCCTGATGAACTGCATTCAGACATTTCAGCTTGTTGACGTGTCGCACACTTACACAGACATCCCATGGCCTAAGTCACCACAGTCAGTCGATTGGACAACAAAGCCAATGTCGCCTCCTTACCAACATCCAATTTCCCTGGTTCACGAGTAAGCTCGGGCGAATAGATATTTACACGCAGAGCTCACCAGCAAACGTCGATGGCACCCTGGGCAACCAGGCAAAAGTTGAGCGCCCCGCTTCCCGTCGTCCGGAGTGAATGTGCCATCCGACCACGTTCCACAGAAGTAGGGTCTGCTACCAGACGTAGATACGCGTCGCATTTCGACTCGATCACGGGTGTAGCCCGGTCAGAGCCCCATTCGACGTCTAGGATCATCGGGATAAGCGATGTGATATGTGATGGATGATGAACGTACCGATGAGTGCTTTGGACAGGGAAGGAAGCGGTTTCGGAGCGGCCAATGGGAGCTTCATTGGCTGGCCAGAGCCCCGGGTGAGGTAGGACCCTTGGCCTTCAATCGCGGTATACTGTAAAAACGTTACTGTGGGCTGGATAGTGCAACAACATCAACATACCAAGTAGTCCAAGAACGGGTTGTAGACGACACCCAAGACGACACGTTTGTGATAGATGAGACCGAGGGAGATGCAACAGAACGGGAAACCGTGGACAAAGTTGGTGGTACCATCTAAAGCAGCTCAACGTCAGCGTTTACGTGCGAGCGAGATACATCTTCATCCAGCTTACCGATGGGGTCAACTCAGAACGTCGGGTCATCCGTCAACACTGCACGCACTCCAGAAGCATACGACTCTTCCCCGATACTGCCATCACACAACGCAGAGACACGAAATGTCGTCGGATGGCGATGAACGCCCTGCACCTCGAAACGGAACACTTACAATTTGAAGCTTGGATACTCGTTCTTGATCTCAGTCATGACGAGGTTCTCGACGGCGACATCGTACTCTGTCACCAGATCTGCAGAATTATTTTTCTCGTCGATGAAAGAAGCGGATTGAATGGCTTGGGAGCCTTCTAGGATGATGGTCCCGGCGAGTCGTGCTAGATTAACTGTGAAAGTGAGGACCGAACGCAGTTCAGTCGGTCCCAGAGCTGTAGCTACAGCCATGGGTCTGCCGCGACCAGATGTGACTAGGATTAACGACAATATTTGCTTAGGGGGCGTTATGTGCGTAAAAGGAAGGTTCTTCCCATCACCCCACCCCGACGCGCGTCGAGAGGAGGCCTCATAACTCTTCACCTTGACCTCTATCATGTTCTTGACGCGCTCAGAGTACGGTAAGAGAACGGCACACTACCCGCTCACCTTGATCACTCATGGTCTTTCCAGATCGTGGTGTAAACACCTTCTCTCCAGAAGGTCGATTGTTCCAAGGTAAGCACCACCCCATTCGTCTCCACGACCGACCCCTCTAACCAACCACCCAGTCGAATATGCCATCGAGGCTATCAAAGTGAGTACCCCCCCTCCCAGATCACTCCCATCCTCACCCAGGTACTAACCCCCTTCTCCCTCCCCCTCAGCTCGGCTCGACCACCGTCGGCGTCTGCACCCCGGAAGGCGTCATCCTCGCCGTCGAGAAACGCGTCCAATCCCCCCTCCTCGAATCCAGCTCCATCGAAAAAATCATGGAAATCGACCGTCACCTCGGTTGTGCCATGTCCGGCCTCACCGCCGACGCACGCACCATGATCGACCACGCACGCGTCACCGCTCAAAACCATGGCTTCACGTACGACGAACGGATCAAGGTCGAGAGCGTCACACAAGCGGTGTGTGATCTTGCTCTCAGGTTTGGGGAGAGTGTGCATGACGAAGAGGCGATGATGAGTCGGCCGTTTGGGGTCGCGTTATTGATTGCGGGTATTGACGAGTTGGGACCGCAATTGTGAGTCGTCAGGAGTGATTTCGATGTTGTCTGTTTTGGGCGCTGTTTAACGGATATGCGTGCATGCTAGGTATCACACGGATCCTTCGGGGACGTTTATGCGATACGATGCAAAAGCGATCGGATCTGGTTCAGAGGCTGCACAGAGCGAGCTTCAAGACAAGTGGTACAAGGTAGTCGCCCTGCCAAGTTGACACCTGGCTTAGCTGACCTTGCCATAGCAAATCAGTCTTCTGGACGCCCAAAAATTGACTCTGCGGGTATTGAAGCAAGTGATGGAGGAGAAGCTCGATCACCACAACGTCCAGCTCGCACAAGTTACGCCCGGAAAAGGATTCGAGATCTTAGACGAGGTGAAGCTGAAGGAAATAATTGACGCCATGTAATAGTATAGAATGTATATTCCACCTTGTGCTGAGTCGTCATCTTCACTTACACCTCGTGCGCCTCATGTGGGACACCAAAGGAGTGCTACTTCAACAGTCTAAGTGAAGCATGGCTCTTGCAACACAAAATTACGAGCTACTAGATAGGTATACATATAGAGAGAACACAAGGGAGGGTGAATACCGGTAAGAAGCACGTTTAATAAGACAATGCAGTCGTTTCCTTGGAACGAAGGAGCGCATGGGATACAGACGAGAAACAAATTATAG
This sequence comes from Boletus smithii, assembly GCA_038092715.1. Lineage (NCBI taxonomy): Eukaryota > Fungi > Basidiomycota > Agaricomycetes > Boletales > Boletaceae > Boletus > Boletus smithii. Next base: position 5,224 of record JBBPQT010000784.1, on the reverse strand, counting down.
GATATCCTGTAATAAAATACACAAACCACGGCTCGGAACGAACTTGATAATGGAGAGAAATCCCGTAAAAATGAAGCGAAAGATGGGGTTACATGAACTGCATGCTTTTGAGATTGTTTGTGATGATAATTTCTCGCACTGTACGAATTTCCTCGTCAGCGGACAATATGTGATTACACCACCCTGCTCACCTCTCTGGATGATCGTAGCAGTCCGTCTGGTATCTGTGACAGAGGTAAAGTGTACTGGAGCGCTGTTAGACAAAGGATGTACATATGATAGTGTGACCCACCCTTGATTTCCCTGGAGTTGTTCACAGAGAACTGTTGGTGTATCGCCATAAACTTATTATGAAAGTCTCAAAAGCATGTCAATTAGTTACCATGGTAGACGGAGTAGTTACTCACATTTTGACACGTTCTCAAAATCATTAGGCCTGTCGCCATATTGCGTTATGTGGTCTTTGAGGCGGACACCAGCCCTCAGTTTAGCCTAGGAAAAATCACCGTGGGCTGAGGAGTGGCCAAGGTCGGGAAGCGACTCACCTGCAAGAGATCGATTTTATTTAAGAAAAGTATGATGCTGACGTCCGTCAACAACTTGTTGGAAACAAGAGATCTCCACAACAAAAACGAATCTTCTAGTCGATTCACTTTTGAATCCTACAGGTGGGGCATCCTAAGTGGGAAAGAAACATCCAAAGATGGTTCCCCTAACCTCAACAAGGGTCTGATCGAATGCCGAGATTGGAGCCAAAAAAATGATCGCGTTCACTGATTGTAGATCAGATGAGGAGATAAGGGTATGTCGTTCCACAGCTTACCATCCTCGAAGTAAGGGGCCCAGGCGTGGCGTTGATTGCGTGCGCCACCGACATCATATACTTTCCAGTCGATGTTACGGCGGTGGACATCGGGGATTGAAAAGGTATGTTCTACAATACCCATGGTCTTCAAGCGAGCCTTCAAAACATCCTCTGTAGGACAGCCAAGTCTCACTACACAGCCATTTTAGGGGAAAAGAAGAGGTACGCACGATCAGTTGGGAAGTATCTCAGAGCAGTGATGCGGGTGATCTCATCCAAGAAACTGACGGATATGGAAATCAATCGGAGAAAATACAAAAAAAAAGTGAACAGAATTACTTACAAGCCGCTGCTCTCTTCTACTCTTAGCTCCTTTTCACGTAGTCGTTGCTTGACGTTTGTATCTTTCCAAAGAGCTACCATTGGTTGGGCACATGCATTGAGTAGATGAACAGGATCTGATGGGTCGTCCCACCATCCCTCAATCTCGTTTGTATGGGCACTTTTGGGGCTTTTGATTCTATTACCGAGAGAAAACGCTTTCTTCCAATTAGACCTATAATGAACACTAACTTCAGACTGTTTTGATTTAGAAGAGCCACTGCTCGATGCTCCGGGGGATGATGTAGGAGGTGACGCAGGAGAAAGGGGTAAAGAAGGCTGACGAGAGACGGGGATGGTGATGACAGGACTTGGTCGACCGTTCTTGGTGACTATGTCTTGGCTTTTAAATGCGGTGATTCCATTGTTCCACTCGGATCTTGCAGGACCCATATGTGTCGCTTCATCTTCGTCAGGTGAAGAGAGCATTCGTATCAGGCGTTCCTCGAGCTCCTTCAGAGGCTCAAGCGCCCGTCGATACTGTTCGTACTTGGTAACCTGGGTATACTGACGATAGCCATGCCTTTGGCGAGGTGTGGTCTCAAGCTCATCATTGTCATCATCTTCAGTGTCCAGGGAAATGGCGTCCAAGATTCTAAGAAGGATGTCAATAAGGGCTCAGATAGAGCAAGACAGTTTGCTCGCCTGCGTACGGAACGGACGAGGTTCAGGTATATAACAGCACGCCATGCAAGACGATCAGCATGGAATGCTGCTGGGGCATGCATTAACTGAAATTCTATATCTATTATGAGCGTCTCTTTCGAGTGGGAAATACGGATATGAAGGGTGAGGAAGATAAAAAGATAATGACGATATCACGAATCTAATAAAGGAAGCGTTTCTTGCCCATAGATAGCTTTTTGTTCAATCTCTCCGTTCTCCAGATTTGGCACACACACGCAGTTGTGTGCCAAACGAGCCAATAGACAGTGACGAAGGGATGAGCGCAAGGGACGAGGTACACAAGGGAAGTACAGCGGAAGTGGGAAAGGTGCGCAGGGGAGGTACTCACGCTTGAGCGTTGTGCTCTTACCGCTCTCGCTCTGGCCCAAAAGGAGTATCTTGATCTCTTGCTTCGTCCGCCTCTCCTTCCGCTCTTGTCTGAGCATTTCGTCAATGCCATCGCTAATGCGCTGTGCTTCAAGCTCTGCAAAAAGCCTGCGGTCGCGATCTGCAGGAGACTCGTTTGGGGGAGGCTGGAGCGCGGCCCATAAGGGATCGGACATGGATCTACGGCGGTTTGGGACGAGGGGGACATTCATCGTCGCTGTTGAGGAACGAGGAAGGGGAGGAGCGCGAGACGCTCTGGGGTGGGACAAGGAAAGGAAGTACTTGTAGTCCGAAGCACTTCCGAATTTGGGTATCGATACACTCACGTGCCTTAAGTAATGGCAAGTTCAATGAGCCTCAACAAATCGTTTCAACAACTTATCATCTACTACACACGTACAACCTACTTCATTCTGGCTATCAGCATAGCTTCTCACCTTCTGCTCGTAATCGAGATCGCCGGTGCTCCTCCACTGGTAATATTCCGACAAGTCAAGGGTCTGACGCTCCGATGGATTCCGAGACAGAATCCTGGGCTTCCGACTCGTATCGTTAGCGAGCTTGCCAGCAGCATGTCGGCATGCCGACCTTTGTGCGTTTCCGTTTCCGTTACGAGGGATCAAGTTCCAACGCGGTTGGTCTGTGGCGCCACGGCGGTCCGGTTAAGGCGTCTAACAGCGCGCAGCCGTTCGAGCGACTTGAAACGTGGTGCCCACGTCTCGCTTACCAGGCAACGTCATCAGTACCTTCATACATGCTCCCCATCACCGAAGGACATGTATACCTCCTTGTCACTGGACTCGCCACCCCTGAGCACCGCGTCCTGGACGTTGGTGGCTGTAGAACTTTGTATGGCTAACTTTTAGGTTGTACGAGTAACACGCTTGTCAGTCGAATTCTCTCGGACAAGTTGAATCGGAAACTCACGGGGAAACGTTACGTTTCAATGAGTCTCTCAATCTCCTTCAATGAGGTATATTTACATACTTCTATCCGAGTACCTTGGAACTTATCTATGTCACAGGACGGTTCTTCTGTACCGTCAAGGGTAGCGATTTGCATTCCGCGTTGTGCCTTGCATTGCTATCCGAGGCGTCCTCAGACTTGAACCGCATGTTTCAACAGAGGTAACATTTTATCCGACAAAGATGCGGGGCTCCAGAAGTAGGCGTTTCCCCGTGGAATATTTCGATGGAAGACTCGTACCATCCTAAAGCTTGCATAGTTGTTGAACACAACGTCTTTCGCATGAATTCTCTGACCTTCCCCCGCCAGATCATGAAATGATATCATCGATTCACGGTCGGTGCCCTGATGATCAACGAGCGGGCTCTGGCATCCCGCATTCTGTTACGCTACACTAGGATGTATATTTTCCCGGCTTCTATATGCTCATTCCAAGACCGCCTGCGGGCCACGGCGGACTGTTTGTTATATGAAGGTATGAACAAACTTTCTCTGCTCACATAGAATGCCAGCCAACGTTTTTGTTGCCCTCTGATTCCCCGCTGCTGCTACTAGACCGAGTTCTCCGACAAGCTTTCCTCTTTGGGTATGACATTGGTGTGATCTCAGTACGTCCCCCTTCCAACTTCGCTTAATCCCGCGCGTGTGTTTATCCCTTTCAAGCGAGCTCAGATGGGACGTACGCCTATTGCTTGTCAGTTCACGCTAGACCACAACATCACTCCTGTCTGCTGCGTAGTGTTTATTCGCAGTGTGCCGAAGAGTTTATTCTAATTTCTTTGTGCAGGACGTTCGTGTAATAAGTTATAACGCGCCGTCAGGATACCTGTCATTTCTGGGTTGATTGATGGCGTACTTATCATCCCAGCGGTTGTCTTACACCAGCATGCACCACAGATAGCATGGGATGACGAGGTTTTATCCTCTTATGGTTTGCTATATAGTCCATATTTATTATTCGCGAGACATTGGACAAAACAGTAAGCACATACTCGAACCGTCCAAAATTACAATGCCTTCCCTCCTTATCCCCAACATCTCACGCTTACCGTTCATAGTGGCTCTTTACAACGGCGAAATGACACCGAAATCTATTCGCAGAATGATGCTCGTGCTATATCAGCTTGAGATCGTCATTAGCATCTTCCCGAGTTATATCACCGATCTCAGGACCCCAATCATCGCCAACCCGGCATCTTGGCGCATCCTAGTCGATTTGCAGGTGTTGTTGGGGGGATCATTTTGCTTCTGGGTAAGTTCTTCCTGCCAGGATCACCACATTTGGTTGTTCTCCTCTCTCCATTGCATTGACCATCTGATACCCGTAGTCGATGATCTACGTCGCGCGTGTTGGGATTGCAGATCGACTCCGACGTGGTGGGAAACATGTTCGGCGAACTTGCGGAAGCGATAAGGTCAAGGCCAAGAAGAAGACGGCGAGGCAACGTTGGCAAAATGCTTCTCGACATGCGATGCCAAGTTGTGGAAGATGATACAGTTCAGCCAGTTGGTGGAGTTCCAGTTTTGGCAGTTCCAGTTCTCCCGACTGAAACGGATTATTATGTGGACACTAACTTCCGAAGCCCAAGGGCTCAGTCGTTTGGTGCGAGGCGTCTCTTGGCATCGGATAACAAGCCCTCTCGGTACGAACCGTCTTTCAAATTGGGAGGGTTGGCGTCGTGTGCCCACCATCTCCACGCATCCAACCGTGACGTCGGTGTCATCATTGTCAGCCATTTTAGTCATCCCTCTCTCTGAGAATCGATCCGTGATAATGGCACGTATTTTTTTTGGCCCCTCGTATTGCAGCCAAGTGTGTGATTCGGCCACAGCGGTGATAGGCTGAGCTCGCCGACTTTGCTGATCTTTTTCGCCATGCTCGTCCTACGTCTACTTTGTAATCTGAGCTCAGATGGGCCCCCTTAATTAATCGTTCACGACACTGCGGACGAGCAAGGCATGAGATTAGGCGATTTCAATGACGTGATTTCCCCGGCGGTAGACGGGTTTCTTCCGAAG
>JBBPQT010000783.1:0-11270 GCA_038092715.1 Boletus smithii | reverse complement strand
GTGCTATCCCTCGCCATTGGCAGTATTAAATTGGTGAAACAGGGTAGTGCTTATGTCCATCTGGAACCCCTCTATAGTAATGTCAAGATTTCAAAGGGGCTCACTCTCACCATCTGAGTGAGATTTTGTTCGCTTCTACATATTTTAGCTGACTTCCGGACAGATGGCAGACAACACCGAACAACTTGAGGTCCACTAATCAGTAAAAGACACCACAGGCTTGAACAGGCACACTGGCCAAACCTCTGGCAGACCTGCTGCATCATCTTGGTCCTGCACTTCAAGAGATTGAATCAAAGATGGTATTCAGACTGGCATTGCTCCGCTGATAAATGAAAGGTGTTTAACAACTACCAGAGCCTACAGGTGTTGTTGATGGACTCGCTGGGAATAAATTATAATCATTATTAAATTTGTATTAATGAGGTGATAAAATATAATAGTAAACATTATATTATTTTTATAGTTATTAATAAATATTTTATTATAATAGCATAATCTAAGGATTGAAAGAAATTTTATTAATTTTATTATACTGCATAATCATGAATAAATAAAAATTCTTATAATGCTGAGTCTTTTAATTTTAATTTGAACCTAAAAAAACAAACATATGGACATATGATAACTTTAATAATTTATTCCCAGAAAAATAAGAGAACATACCTAAGTATATAAAAGATCCTGTAATAATTAAATTAGATATTAAATTGTAGTGGTTGCGACCCAGCCAGGACGAGGCTGATCAATATCTGAAGACCACCTTCAATGCCTACAGGACAAAGCTCATACAGCTAGCATACAGGAAGCAAGAGTGGCAAAAGGAGATCAAAAGCCTTGCAACTTAACTTAATTACCTTAATAGGTTGGTGAGAAAACACCTGAAGGAGCCAGGCACAAGTGTATGATCGCTAGGCATTAAGTGAGGAGTTTGGACAGTTGGCAGTGGGATATTGTAATAGGAATGCGGTAGGTGTAGTAAAAATGCTAAGGATTATCTTTATAAAACTTCCAGAAGTGATTCCATTTTGACTTTGTGAGTTTGGAAGGGTGTGGGAAACTTCCAGAACTGCTTCCAAAAATTCCAGGAGTGATTCTGTTTTAGAAGGTCTGGACAAGTGTGGGAAAAGTCCAGACATAATTCCAGCATCATAGTTTTGGCACTGGATTCTGGAAATGATAGAACTGAGTCATAGTTGAATACTGTCAAGGTGCAGAAGGACGTGCACAAGGGGTAAGCACAAGGCTTAGTCAATGCCCATAATGACAACCAGAACTATTGCTATTTGAGTGATGCTACCACTATTTGAATGATAGCACTGTTCACCAACACCTGCTGCTTCACCAAAGCCATACCACCAGTTGGCTGTTTAAGATACTGCTCATTTAACAATACAATTCACTAATACCACTGATTCACTGATACTGGTCATTCACAAATACTGATCATTCACTAACACAGCTATTCCTTCAACATAGCTACTTCAGTGATGTCACTCTGCTGCCACTATTTCACTGCCAGTACAATTATATTATTAGTTATTCAATAGGCTCATTTTCTTGGCTATTTTCTTGGCCCACCAGTTGATGCATGTAGCTGTATTCATGGCTGATCCATTGTTCTCATTGGCCACTTTCTCAGCCAGTCTATATACACCATTAGCCACCTTCTCAGCTGATCTATTTGCATTCATAGCTCTTTTGTTGGCCCACTGATCCAACTCAGTAACTTTACCCTTGGCCCAGCCATTTATGTCTGTGTCCATTTTCTTGGCTGCCCTATGCATATAGGTAGTGATCTGGTGGGCCCACCCATTCACGTTGTCACCTTTCACATTGGCCCACTGATATCCATTGGTACCTATTTTATCAGTCCACCCATTCAGCTTGGTACTTTCTCTATCAACCCATCCATATATACCTGTTGCTATTGTGTCAGCCAATCTGTTTATACTGGAAATAACTTCCTTGGCCCATCCATAGACATTGGCAGCTCTTTTGTCAGCCCATCAATCCAGCTCTGTAGCTTTATCCTTGGCCCAGCCATTAATATTGGTGTCAATTTCAGTGGCTGACCAGTTTAGATTAGTACCTCTTCTATCAGTCCACTCATTTATGTCAGTAAGCATATCCTTGGCCTGTATGTCAATCCCTCCTTCATGCCTGCAAGCATTTCCTTGGCCAATCGCTCGATACCAGTATCAATGCCCTTGGCCAACCAGTCAATTACAGTATACCCATTCTGTCGGCCCATCAATGTATTCCACATCCACTTATCTTGGCCAACTGGTGTATTTCAGATACTCTTATTAGCATATTGGACTACTACTATTCACTAGGTATATACAATTTCTACTTTGCTCGGCCCACCAGTCTCCAACCAGCACATTTCAGCCCATCCACTTGCCTTGATGGTTCTCTGTAGCTTGGCCCACCATTGGCTCACCGTATGCTATGGCCTATTTGCAAGCTCGGCTTGCCATTAAGTACAGTGTCAGTTCACTGTGTATGTGTTAGACAGAGATCCATAGAGACTTATACTACATGCCATGCCATATTGAGACAGCAGTATTGAGTCTGCAAGGGATATACATTTGGGATTGGCTGCCATACTGGTGGAATTATCTTGATCGTGAATTTGTGAGTTCCCTGCCTCATCCCAAATTACCTGACCAAAGCCAACTTTCATATAGGCACCATTCACCAACTCCAACAGGCATACACGATGTGGGTCACCACTTCAGTGCCACCACCTGCATGTCAGGCGGTATACCACAAGTTCAACAACAATGATGGTGGAGTGATGGTGAGTAGCTGTAGGATGATCTAACATGACCAATTCAGGCAGTAGCACAAGAAATAGAAAGAAGGGTACAATAAGATCAGCCCTAAAGGGATTCAAGGAAGAATACCAAAGCAAAAGGACAACAGGAATGGCTTTCCAATCCAATGGTGAGCTGGATAATAGAAGTCCAGACCTCCTCCACTATGGATGGACTAGAGGTACAGGTGGACAAGCTGTGCAGAACGTGTGGATACAGGCAGATTGTCGATGATGGTGTTGACCAGATTTAGGGACAAGTGGAACAGTAGAAGGTAGATAATATTGTAAGGATGGAGTACATCCTTTTATAGTCCGGGCATACCTGAGACTTTTCAGCATAACCGAAGGAATGCAAACAAGGAGGAAGCACATCAGGATAATGAGTACATGTGCAATTAAGGTAAGGGAACATGAATAATAAACCGAATGAGTAGGTATAATGCATAGAGTAGGCTTTGGAGAATCAGGGAACTGAAATGTGTGAATAGAAACTTACCAGCAAATGAATTCAGATATGGATAACGGATAACGGAGGTTCCAGATGGACAGATATGGACAGAAGGATGCGGACCTGGAAGGGAAAACAGTGGACAGAGCTGGATGGAGTCAAAGAATAGTAATGGATGGATGGATGCTACCAAACAACAGGCTACAGCTGTAGGGAATAGTCGTTCCCTACAATAGGAAGCTGTAAGAGGAACTGATTATATTGAATCATAATCTGTTTCACCTTATAAATGATGTCCCAACATTGCTCCCCAACTGGGATGCTATGTGTGTGCATGAATTCCTGCATGCATAGTGGCTAGGAGATGTTTATAGCTTGTTTTGGCCTCTCACAAATATACAAAAATGGGGTCACCAATACTTCCAGGTATGTATAGTCCACCTCGTCTTTCCTTTGTTGGTGTTATGCTTGATCCTGGATAAGAGGCAAGCACAGCCTCTGAGACGAAGGGGTTCAAGGGACGTTCAAGGGGGTTTCCTCTTAGAACGTTCAAGGATTGTTGAGGGGTATTCTGCTCAACAAGTTCAAGGGTTCAAGGTAAGTTACCTGTTTGGAGTACAAGCAAGACTTGTTTGTAGGTTTCAAAGAGTGAAGAAGGCAATGTGATTCAAGCGAGATGGAAGCACAGAGGAGACCTAGCTTAGGGACTAAGGTAGGCTATGAAGGGATTTATATATGTTTACAGGAAAGTTTAGGGCAGGTTTAGAAGGAAGGGATGACTAAGCATAGAAGGTTCTGGAATAATGAAGGAGTAAGCATGATGACAAAGCAAATGATGAATCATGTGATGGTTGTGGATGATGAGGCAATGGAGGTGAGTCATCACGGAAATGAAATAATGTTCTGGAAGAAAGGAGAAAAAGTGTAGCATGAGGGAATCGTAACAGTTGGCACATAAATTATAGGGTTTGTGGCCAGAGGTCTATTCACCCCTACATGAGAAGGAGGTGCATACACTAGAAGCATTGGAAGAAGATCTTGTGCAGAAATTGGCAGTCAATCTCATGTGAGTCCATAATGTTGAGGAATGCATGGATTATGATGGGCACACCAGGCCCAAATATGGGAGCTTTTGGACAGCGAGAATGCCCATTATAACCCAAAGGGGGCTCAGAGTAGATAGCATTCATGTAAAGCAACAATTCCTTAGCCCTGAACATGTGTAACATATCTAAGCATCATTATATAATTACATTTGCTGCCTGCCACCTACTCGGCCTTATTTTTCAACCAACACAACTCTACTATGTTAAATTAGACAGCTGTGCATAGATGCATCAGTGGATTTCCAGTGTGTTGTATACCTTTGCCTGCATATACCATGTGTTGCAGGCCCTGTCCCCTTCTACATGTGACACCCCATGCTCTAGAAGGCTGCCTGAAAACGCTAAAAGTGTTCTAGATAGTGTTTAAAAGTCCAGTTAGGTCTAGTTTTTTGACCTTATTTGGCATAACCATAACCTAACCGGTTATGGGAACTTCCAAATAAGGTTATAACCAGACCTTAACCAGTTATATGCAGTTACAACCAGTTACATAACCAGTTATTCCTGTGGGTATTATGCTTTGTCATATAGGAATAAAGTATTCTATAGATCAATAGCTATCTACTGAGGAATATTCAACACAGAAACAGTTGAGATATGAATCTGGTCATATAAAACACTTCAGGCAACCCCCAAAAATGGGATATTAGACTTGATTTTTTTGACAAAATATTAGGGCTAATGGCCCATTTTCATATGGGAAGTCCCAGGGACTTTTTCCACCTATTGCAAACATGAAAATTAAGCTATTTTGAGACATTATATAATAAGTTAGCTAAGTTGTGAGAGTTCCACATCCAAATTAGGAAATCAATTCATAGGTCATTTTTAGACATATTGGTAATGATTATGTCAGCAATATGAAATTCCCACACTGCTATTGGAATATTCAACTAATTTTCAATAATTTGATAATGATTTGTCAGCTATGTGGGACTCCCACAATATTCACTGCCTTCAGTAGTCAATGCTAGATAGGTGAAAGTGCAGCTGAAATGTGTAGTCAATGTGTAGTAAAAGTCTATCAAAAGTGTAGTAAAAGTGTGGTAAAAGTGTTATAAAAGTCTATCAGAAGTCTATCAAAAGTCTATCAAAAGTTGACCAAAAGTGTAGTAAAAGTGTAGTAAAAAATGCACAAAAGTCTATCAAAAGTGTAGTAAAAGTGTAGCAAAAGTCTATCAGAAGTCTATCAAAAGTCTACCAAAAGTCTACCCAAAGTATAGTCAAAGTGTACTAAAAAGCGCACAAAAGTGTACTAAAGGTGGACTCAAAGTCTACCAAAAGTCTACCAAAAGTGTAGTAAAGGTGTTGCAACAGTGTAGTTAAAAAGTGTAGTAAAAGTGTAGTAAGAAAGTGTAGTGAAGTGTAATGAGAAAGGGTAGTGAAAGTGTAGTGAAAAGGGTAGTGAGAAAGTGTAGTGAATTGTAAGGAAAAGTGTTGAAGAAATAAGAGATGATGATAATTGAGGAAATAAAGACTGTGAGAAAGATTTGGAATGTGGCTGGTGTATATATGTTTGATGATCAAACAATACACTGATTGCAACAATACTGCTAACACATCACAACCTAAGTCTTTTTAACTCACTTTTGTGTGCTTTTTTACTATGCTTTTACTACACTTTTGATAGACTTCTGATAGAGTTTTATTACACTTTTACCACACTTTTACTACAGTTTTGATAGACTTTTGATAGACTTTTACTACACATTTACTACACATTTTAGCTACACTTTCACCTATCTAGAAATGACTACTAAAGGCAGTGAATGTTGTGGGACTCCCACAACTCAGCTAACTTATTATATAATGTCTCAAAATAGCTTAATTTTCATGTTTGCAAAAGGTGGAAAAAGTCCCTGGGATTTCCTGTATAAAAATGGGCTATTAGCCCTAATATTTTGTCGAAAAAATTAAGGCTAATAGCCTATTTTTGGGGGTCACCTGAAGTGATAATAAACACCATCTTCTTCTTTCCTTTCTTGTCTCACCAAGTAGGGAGAGAGCAAAATGTTAAAGTCTCCAGAATGACAGGTTCTGGGGTTTCTGGTATCTCTTGTCTATGCAACAGTCCTGCTCCTTTTTTAGAGACATCAGATGGAGCATGGTCAAAAGGAAGCTAAATCAGCTGTATCTATACCAGTGTCAATGTTCATGGAACCTTCTTCCCAAGCATTGAAGTCTATTCCATCAATGACTTCTTCAAACCTCTCACTATTCTCTCTAGCCAGTGTGGAATCATAATGAGACCAGGCGGCCATTTCTTGTTCTGGAGTCATTTCTGTGGCTTTGTTTAGCATTGGATCATTATTAGTGATGAAAGTGTGTGTGAAACCTTCTCCCTCAAAGGTGTGAGCCTGAGGGGCTTTTGCCTTTGCCTTACTTTCTTTCTTGTTCTATCATATTTCAAACCCTCAGTGGTTACTGCCAGCTCTTCCTTGATAAGAGTTCGAGTAGAGTCTCCTCTGAGGACCAGTTCTGTCCCTTTCAGCACTGGAACGATCCCTAGAAGGCTGATTGCCGAATGTGGATGGGGTAGAAGTCTGCCTGCTAGGGTGTTTCCACTGATTAGTGCAAGGAGGTCCACATCTGTGCAATTGGCAGAATACTGGTGTACCATGGATTCATTCTCCATATTAGAAATGCAGGATTGTAGCAGCTGACATGCACTGCGAAAGTCTACCTCAGAGAGTATTCTCTAGGTGATATTGTCAACTGTAAAGTTGGCTTGTGTGACAGTTTGAGAAACTGTGGAAGAGAACTGATACATATTGTTTAGAAGGTGAGTGAGCATAAACATGGCTTGGCAAGAGTCTAGAAGAGTCAAACTGGCAGTATTCATTTGGTTGAACAGGGAGTTAATCTTGTTAATATCTGTGTTAACATAATGCAGACAGATCTCCATGTTGAGTGCCTGATGGAACTTTCTGGAAAGGCCATGGGAACGAAAAAGAGGTACTAGTCCATCCCAAAAAACTTTTAAGATGAAGAGATGAGTGTTGGTTTAAGTGGCAATATAGTTGTATGTCACGTTGTGACAGAGGGTGTCATTTATGGTATTGGCAATAATGCCACAGACGTGTTTGTTGATGGTAACCCATTTGGGTTGGTCTGCTACAGCAGTAGTGTCATGGAGAATTGTTCCATCTTCTTGTTTCCTCCTTGTATAGACTGTTTCTGATCCCATTTCCACATTAATGTCCTCTCCACTTTGTTGGGAGACAATAGCGAAGGCATTTCTACCTCTCTTTCTAAGTAGAAGGTAGGTAGTGGGTCTTGACTCACTAATTCAATAGTTTCAATATATAGCATTGGAAAATAGTGGGGATTGGGAAAAGCAAAAGATCTGGTGAATTGGATATCCGTACTCTTACAGTTGAGATAAGGAAGAGAAATAATGTCATCTTCTAAGTATGCATTGTAGTCCAGGAAGGATTGAAAAGAAAGACCAGAGCTCAGGTTATTGTAACAAGACCCAGTTACAAGTTTAGCTACTGGCCAACAAAAAGGCATTAAGACATCCAAGATAGAAGAATTAAGAATGTTGCAGAAGTCAGTGTTTTGCTTTGCCTTCTTCTACATATATTCTTTTTCATTTGCAGTAAGACCCTTTAAGAGATGCATAAATGACATCCTCTTGGTCAGTACCTGCAGCTTCTTTTGTCAGCTTCTGTATTGTCCTACCTTTTTTATAAAAAGGGACATTGTCCTAGGGAAGTGCCTCTTACATCGTAAAATCAAAAAAGGCATTAAATGCCTGAGTGTCCATACTGTTGATTTGGTTCCACTCCTCCACAGTGCAGCCATAATCTCAGCCATCATCTTCATGAACCCATTTGTCCAACCAAGAGAGGTTAGGCTTGTGACTTTTCATGAGGTACATGTTTGCCCAGGTGGGTGGAAAAACATCACGGCAGAAGATCTTGAACCTGTGCCCATGAAGGTGAAGGCTCAGTGTGGAATTGTAAGTGGCAGAGGGGAAAGCCCAGCCAGCACCTTCATATGCTTGTGCAGTTGTCTTGTCAACATAGGCAAGGGAGTTGACAGTCAGAGGTTGTTTTTTATTATCAGTCTTGGCAGGACAGATTGAAAAAGAGATGACCTGCTGGTCAGAATGCGAGATGTGGTGATCTAAAAGGATTTTCATCTAGAACTGCATGTATGTCAGATAAGTCTAGAAGTGCTGGTACTGCTAGGGTTGGATTTCCACTTGCTGGCACTGGTTGATTTCTTGGAACTCCATTGAGGGAAGCTCGATCTGGCTGTAAGATGGTAACTGGTGGAGCCCTAGAAGGTTGAGGGTGAGAACCTTGTAATTGTTGAAGTCGATGATGTTGACCAGCACGTGGCTGTTTATGTTCTAGAGATACCTGGCTTTCCAAGCTTCTTCTCATTGACGAAGGGCTGCTTCACGATGCTGAGCTTCTTCCCACAAACAGATGTTCCTCTCCTTCATTGTGATCTGTTCTCCAGCCTGGTTCTGGAGCCATATTGGTGCCAGAGGGTACATAGGCTGGGGGGCTGCCACTTGCAATGGCTATAGTATAGGTAGGGGGCAATGGCCTTCTACCTAGGGAGGAGGAATTTGGATCTGGTTGTGGTCATTCCAGAGGAACTGGATGTGATTCTCCATTGGAGAATAGTGATGATGAAGTTCTTCTAGAGACACTTGAGTCAGCACCTCCAGTGAAACAACCAATGCTCCCTCTATAAGCTGGTTATTTGGTCTAGGGACACTAACTGATGCCCCCTCTTCTAGTAGTGACAATAATGGGCTGATAACCATGGGTAGAACTGGGTTACTAGTATTGCTGACTAGTGAGCAACTAGGGTAAGGACCATAGTTGACAAGCATAAGAGCTGGGTAATGAATGACTAGGATAAGGACTATAGTAAAGTCCATAGTGAGAGATCAATGGGAAACTATCAAGAAGGAAGTGAACAAGACTGGGGAGGACCTTGGCTAGCAAGGACACCCATACTGTTCTAGGGTTTGTACCTATATATGCTAGATCTATAGATATGCTATGCTAAAGAGTGAGGCTTTGGTGAGGCTAGAGACTACATGAGATGTAGCTATGCCAGGTAGTGCAAGGCAGTGCAGAGCTGTGTATGAGGCATGAGGTAAGGCTGTGCCCATGAGGCAGAACACATGGCTGAGGCTGTGTACACATGTTAGGCTGTGTACATGTGTGTGGTGGCTGTGCACACATGTTGGGGCTGTGGACATGATGTAAGCAGTGCTGAGAAAGCCATGAAGCAACCATGAGGCAGGAGAGGCTGTGCTGGGTCTAGAACAGAGTGTTCGCTCTATAGTGGAAAGATAGGGGTAATCCCCGAAAATGCCTGTAGAGGGCCAGGGAAAATAGGGAAAAATATGGAAAAATCAGATAATAATAGAGCGCACAAAATAGCATCTGTAACATCCAGAAGATCCATTTTGTGAAGGGGAAGGAGATTGTTGGAGGTAGAAGCAGACATTTGAGATGATGGAATCAATGAATGGATAGAGGGAGGCGAGGAGGCGAGAGTAATGGAGAGTGTTCAATGGCTGAGGGAGCCAAGAAGTAGGAACTAGCTGGAAAGCTAGGAGTTGAAGTTGATTGAATTACTGAGAATAGAGAAAACAAATTAATGTAAGCTCAGGTTTCTCTTGAGTTCAATTGAACTATGTCTGTCTCACTATGATGGTGGCACTCTCCTCATTCTATTGCACTGTTGCAATAAGGACAAGGGATCTCCAAAGGTACACCAGGCAATACCATGCATATTTGGGTGATGGGACAAGGAGAAGTGTCTGGATGAGAAGAAAGAGTCTCCAGATTGGTTTCAGGAAAAGGAGTAGGAGGATGAGGATGGTGACGAGGATGAGAAGGAGGATTTGATGGGGCAAGAGCCAGAGTTAGATGATGATATTCATTGAACATTCTAAACTCAAAGATGATGATGAACATCTTGGGCGTATGCCAGAATATCAAGCAATCTGTTGCATAGTTAATGACAACAGTGTCATCTCCATCAAGGTAGTGTTTGCCTACTTGGATCGCTTCAAAGACATAAAGGAAGACAATCAGAGTATCAAAGATCAAGGGCATGAACTATTGTTCATCCTGTGAGATAGTGGGAGACATTGTGATATTGGTGATGGACTCTGCTTGTCTAAGCAGGGCTCATAACCTTTTGAAGTACAAAGTACCTTAAAGATGAAGGGACAGAGGAAATATAGGTCTTAGATGGGAATACTTACCTGGATGTTGATGAACAATGGTAATAAGCCAAGGGTCTTTCTCAGAGTGAGACTCAATGAGAGAGAAACAAAGGAGGTAGAATTCATTAGAAGGAAGGATGAGCTGTAAGGCACTTCTTATATTGTGAACTGATATGTAGTTTAAGAGGAGCTTAAACTATGACCAAGATATGCTATAGGTTATTCTACTTCTGGAACATTCTATAGTATGAGCCAATGGCATAAAGAACTATAGTACGACGTGCTATGGCACAATTGTGACTGAGTATTGCACCATCATGAGCAATATGGATAGTGTAAGCAGTCTAGATCTAAGTAGCACGTGACCTAGAAAAGTCATGATCTATGACCTTGTGAGTCATGTTGCTAATACCATTTGGATTATTAGCTCGTTATACTACATTCTCAATATGTTCTAGAACTCCAGACCAATTTTCAGACCATACAACCCTGTCAGAGATGCAGAACACCAACTCGACTATCTTTCCATGAAGAATGGTCAAAGGATCAACAAATATGTTGTAGAATTCAACCAGATTGCTATGCAAGTCTGGGGTTATGGAGAAGGTGCCTTCTGGAATCACTTTTACAGTGGACTTCCCAATCACATCAAAGATGAGATCTCCTATGTCAGAAAGCCCCCCC